>JAMAKT010000048.1:0-278090 GCA_023628415.1 Hypoxylon sp. PDH2405
ATTTTTTTAATTAATAAATTAATTTTTTAATTAATTAATTAATTTATTTTTTAATTATTTAAATAATATTATAACTTTTTTAATAATTACGTAATTTTATAAATTTTATAAATTTTAAATAATAATATATTATTATTATTATTATTATTATTATTATTATTATTATTATTATTATTACGTATTATTCGTATATATTTTATTTATTTAACGTTATTTAATTTTTTTTTTATAATTAACTTTTGTTTTTTTTTCGTAGTTTTTTTTATTTTTTTAAATCGTTTAAATTTAATTTAAACGTTTATTTTTAATTTAAACGTTTATATTTATTATTTATTATTTCGCTAATTAAAAATTTTTAAACGTTTATTTATTTTAACGATAAATTTATTATTAATTTATAATTTATTAATCTTAGCGAACTCCGCTAAAAATATATGTAAGGTATATAGTAAATATGTGGTTATAGTAGATCGGGGCTTAGCTGAGATGAATGCCGACGTGGAGAATCCCTGTAGCTTAACAGAGGTACATACCTCTCATGATTAGTATTTCTTAACGGATATTGGCTGGATTTTTGCTTTTTCACATGCAACTTCTCGTAAGTACCGGTTCCCCGATTCAGGGCTACATGTACCCCAAAGCTCTAGCTCGGCCTCGTGAGTCGTGAACCCGGCGCAAATACGTTACTCCCCATTCCACGCCGAGGTCAACCTGATGGTCGATTTGATTGACATGTTCACCAGCCTCTTCAACATAGCTCTCTTGCCATCGCGACGGGAGCGACATAGAATGGCGGGAACCGTTTTCCTTTAGTTCAAACTAGCTATCCCTTTAGCTATCTACCTGTCTGCCTCCTGAGATACTCACTTGTGCGCCTTGCTGACGGTCAGCGTTTCCGATTGATGGTTTCAGCTGAGGCGGTGCTGTGAGCGAGAGAATGTCGTCGATATTGAGTTTGCCCACGTCTGTGTTTTCCTTGATACTGGAGGTCTTCCTGTTCTGGTACAGCGTAAGTGCTTGTCTATGAATTTGGACTGGGATACCTGGGTGGCGACTCGCAACTCACACGATCTCTCACTTTAGAAACTCTGGGGACGGTGGAAGTCGAGAAGCCTGGTGGACGAATGGCTCGATGCGCTGCACAATGCCGAAACGCACGAAGACTGGGAACATGCGGCGCTGCAGCTGGATAACCTCAAGGGATTACATCTCTGGTATGCAATACACGCCCTTAGCAGGAATAAATATACGACAGACCGGTTGTAAGTGAAGACTGACAAGTAAAACACCTATGCGTAGGCGCAACAATCCATCTTCGCATCACTATGATTGGACGCTTATAAACAACCGCCTCAACTCCATTATCGAGGCCCGCGACAACAATGACATACAAGCGCTCCTCGACCTTGTGCGGTCCGGCTTAGTTCGCAACCTCGGAAACATCACGTCTCCGAGGCTCTACAATAGAGCGTTTGCTGGAACCAAATACTTGATCGAAGAGTACATTGCGCAAGTAGCTGGTGCCATAGACGACATCAACCATCAAGCCCCCACATCGCTTCATGACAAGTATTCGCACACGTACACGCTTTCGACCCAGCGAAAACTCGACTTCCTGCATGATTCTAGACAGGCTTTTGGGCGAAGCACTCTGGTGCTGCAGGGTGGCGCCATGTTCGGGCTTTGCCATTTAGGGGTTGTCAAAGCATTGTTCTTACGGGGCCTGCTACCGCGTATCATCACGGGCACGGCAACCGGCGCACTGATCGCAAGTCTAGTGGCAATACACACTGAGGATGAGCTGCCTCGCGTGCTAAGAGGGGACGGGATTAATCTCTCAGCTTTTGCATCGCACGAAGAGCAAGTACACATCGGTCACCGGGATTGGACGCCCTTCATTGGAACCAGCTGGGATACATTGATAAGGAGAATAAGCAGGTTCTGTCGCGAAGGGTACTTCCTAGATGTGAAAGTGCTGGAAGAGTGCGTCAAAGCCAACGTGGGGGATCTAACCTTCGAAGAGGCTTACCACAGGAGCAAGCGAGTCTTAAATATCACAGTAGCTATCGCGGAACAAGACGGAATCCCTGCACTGCTGAACTACATCACTGCCCCCAACGTGGTGCGTCTCCCCCCCTCTGCACTTGACCCCCACCTATATGCGCGAGGCGCATGCGTTATGTGATTGAATTGCAGCATGATCTGCTAACAAGCATATTCTAAGCTGATATGGACCGCGGCCGTTGCATCCAACGCCTCGAGCCCGTCGCTCTACGGCCGCAGGCGCACGACCGTGCTATGCAAGGACGTAAACGGCAACATCGTGCCCTGGGCACCCGTCACGGCTCTGCGCGCGCGCTCCCTCGCGTTGCCAGTCAAAGACCACAAGTCGCCGCTGTCGCGCGTCGCGCAGCTCTTCAACGTGAACCACTTCATCGTGAGCCAGGCCCGCCCCTACCTCATCCCCTTCCTCGAGTCCGACATGCACGGGCCCTCGCTCTTCACGGCTCGCCACAAGCGGTCGCAGCTCACCGGCCACTTGTTCCGCGTCATCGGCCTCGAGCTCAGACACCGCCTAAGACAGCTCGACGCCCTGGGCCTGCTACCCACGGGGATCCGAAGGTTCTTGGTCGACGAGGAGGTGCCGTCCGGCAGCAGCATGATGCTCGTGCCGGAGGTGACGGCGCGCGACTTCGTGCGGCTGCTGGAGACGCCGACGCGCGAGACGCTGGACTACTGGATCACGCGGGGCGAGAGGAGCGTCTGGCCCGCCGTGTGCGCGCTCACCATGCGCTGCGCCGTCGAGTACGAGATCGAGAGCGCGTACCAGCGCGCCCGGAGCCTGAAGGCTTGGGGCCTGCGGAGGAAGGCGAGTACGGGCGGACCGGCACAGGTGGGACTCCTGGATCTGAGCAGCCAGGATACGGATACGCCTACGCCGGGCGATGCGCGCCAGAGGGGACGGCCGCAATCGCAGAACGTGGCGCCTACTACTGCTGCTGCGGCGGCGGCGGCGGCAAGTATGAACTAGGAGGTTCATGGGCGCCCTGCAGGTATAGAGGATGGAGGAGAGGAGGGGGGAGCGAAAGGGAGAGGGAGAAGGAGAAGAGGAAGGGGAGCTAGCCAAGAGCATCCTGCGCTACTATCCGGGTGACCGAGTGAGCAAATCAAGGACTGGGAGAGCTGGGTCAGCCTTGGGAGAGATGCAGCATGGTGCTGGCGCTGGCTCTGCTGGTCATCTGTGCGACACTACTGCTGCTGCTGCTGCTGCTGCTGGCGCTATTCGTATGCAATATGCGAGGAGGCGGCACAGGCTATTATCTGTGCGGTCGTACCAAAAACAAAGAGGTCCGGGTTTGTTGTAACTGTAACTGTAGCTTTACTGTGGGCGGCCACAGTCGCCCCTAGAATAAGAGTAAAGATAAAAATATGACGCAAATTGGAGATATGGCGGCATTAATTGGACACAGACGACTTTGTTAGTACATGTACATCGGGCGGTCCAAGACGCAGGGAGGATTGGTAGTGTACATGATGGGATTGGGGATTGGGGTGTAATGCAAGAGTCTAGCTAACCGCTAGCTGCATGCCCGTAATGCATGGAACAGGCCCGATGACCTTCTCGAAGCCTGCCGCTTTGGACTGACGTGGCTCGGGCCCTGCTTGTGTGTATGTATGTAGGTAGGTAGGTATGATTAGGGGGATTAGGAAATTAAGAGCGACCTGAGAGGGATAAAAAACAGGATTCGTATACATAGGAGAGATGATAAGCCCTAGAGAAGGCTCAAAGCAGTAATTATGTAGGTACATGTACTAAAAAGGTATCCCGCATTGGTGTAGGCATGTAACCGTCCGAGCCGCGTTCTTGGTTCGCGATATTTTTTTCTTCTTCTCGACATACATGATGCAACGAATCAATGCAATGCGTGACACACTGGGGGTTCCCAGAGCTGGAGGACGTGTTGCTTTTGGCGTGGTCGGGCACTTGTTCTGGCGGTCACGCAGAGCCGCAAGATTGAGTTGTGGCGGTGAGTGGCAAGTATTACGGGACGAAGGAATGGGTGTGGAGTTTGGAGGGATGGTTAAGGTAGGTAGGTAGGTATGGACGCGACGTGAGTTGGGCGCGTTGGTTACGTAGGTCACTTGTCTTCGATCCATGAATAGCCAAGACGACGCCGTCAGTGGACGCTTGTCACCTAGTCCAGCGACGCGGTGTGGACTATGCAGACAGTTCACGGAATCAGCGATAGCATACCTAAGTTGGACGATTAGGTATCATGGGTGGATACCCCATAAGTGGGATGTCTTTTGCAACCTGGAGTTGCATTTTCGTTTATTACCCTTGGGCAAGTTTTTTATTAGAATCGGTGCCGGAGACGTGTAATCTACCAGAGGGTTTGCCTTGGAGGGTTGCATACAGAGGCGGCCTCACCTAGCGTCTCCGTTGTCTTAATTAGCCCTTGACAAGCCTCAGCTGAGAGAAGGTTTCGAGAAGGGTTCCCTTTTCGGACATGCTAGGCGTACAAGAAAAGGAACAGGAATAGAAAATGTCCCATCCGTTAACCCGTGTCTTACCCAGAAGACACCCTACTTGCTTGCTGCTTATTATTTGTGCTACACTTTGAGTATTTGGAATACATCCTATTCGACAAACGTGAAGAAGGAGGGTTAGGGGGTTAAAGATTGAGGAGGGTTGAGGGTTAAGGGATAATAAGGTCGTGGAAGCAGGGAGGGGAAGAGATCGGCGCCAAAAAAAGAATCTTACTCGGGCACAACGGCCGTCTACGTCGTAATATTGAATCGTAATTTTCACGATTTGGCCATTTTACAGGAGAATACAGGTACGTTACCATTCGGCTCATTGCATGCATCTCGATCGTGACAATGGCCTAGTTCCACTCACCGTCAGATTCGGTTCCTTGCATGTTCTTTGCAGATTGTGGGTTTAAGGTATTGTACATAGCCGTCCTACCGTACATAGTGGCTACATACATGTGCGTTTGCGTGGAACTCTACGGCATGGGACATACCTAGCTTGGCAACCCAGGAATCCAGTCAAGATCGGCTAGCCGCCGTCATGATGGGCATCAAGTATGCGGTTATCATTACGTGTACCTAGCTACGTAGGACGGTAAAAGAAATGCAATCGACCTAATCAATTGAATGGAATGCAACCTTACAGCGAGCGAAGTGCTGAGCGAGGGAAAAACGTAATCCTCTCTGCCTATGTGGAAATTGTTACTCCGGGAAATATTAATCAAGGCAATGTTAATCAACGAAATGCTACCTAGTCAATGAAATCTTATTCAAGGGATCGTAACTGAAGGAATTATAACCACAGCCCGGACATGCAAGCGTAGTGAAACCAGCTATCTCGATTACATACACCTAATTTATCTGCGTGTCGCTCGCTAGACAGCTCTTAGCTGCTTAACGATGACCTGGTGGCGTCTTGCATCCTGCGTTTCTACCTCCTACCGGTCCGTTTGTCAAGTAGCGTGCTTCAAGATTGGCAACAGATATTGTCCCAACATGCAAAATAATGCCTATCTCGCCGCTCCCGTAGCTCTTTAGCACGCCAAGTTTGGTGACATGGCAGTAATAAGCCCGAATTTCATCAAGTCGTGAACCGAAGTGTGAGTGGGATATGTTGGACGGTGTCACGAAGATGGATGTCTCAACCAACCTACCCCTGCAAGATCAAATGGATGATCTTTAGAAATATTCCAGAAGGGCGCCAAAACAGGAGGGCGTGCAACATGGCACACCCTGCACACCCTGTATTCCTTAAGGCTGACAGCGGACCCGAAGTGGTCGAACTCACAGGGGGTAGGGTTGAATGGCGCTGGGGAAACGATGGGATGGCTCCCCGGCTGCCGATCTGCAGCCAGAAAACAACCCACACCTTTGCAAAAGCTGCTCGAGAAGCTTATCTGAAAGGTAAAATTACATAAATTACCTCTTACTTGTTGGCCAGTTTTCATCTTCCTCGAGATTCCGTACGTAAGGTATGCACGGAACTGATTTCAAGGAACGGGTAAGGCAGTCCTCAAGGTCTCCACACTCATGAAAGGACCTTGCTCGTTGAGAAAAGTCCTACCCGTAGGACTCACAAAGTCAAGTTGAACCCCTGTTTTGTTGTACGAGCTTCGGACAGAACCGTAGGATTACTACCGTACTCACCTACCTACAATCGATAGTTGAGATCTCGTATCCCTTGCTTCTAACAATTCTCAGGGCTGGAACAGCGAGTGTTAATCTCTCCGGAGTTTTTAAGAGTCATATCTAAGCTTACCTACCTACGTACATACCTGTTTTAATCTCGTACGTAGAGATGTCTCACACTTAGATAATATAGCGTCCTACGCGCAAGGAGCCCGCCGCCCCGCCACGAACGAACGGGTGCTTTTCCGGCTCAATCCCTGATCCCCGTCTTCGATTACGCGGTAGTCGAGATTGAATTGTCATCAGTCTCTAGCGTTACTCCTAACGTCGTCCTGTTTCTTAAGCAAATTAGCAATTACGATACATAGCACAACGGTTTTGCGCATTGCAACGTAAGCGCCAACAGAAATTCGCAATTGAGCGTTTAAGATAACGCCACATGAGTAACGTCCGACTGCCAATTCAAGGGTGGGATCAACAATTTCCTGCAACGTAAAGTCTGAATCTGGGCGAGCAGCCGAGAAGGATCGCAAGGCTCAATAATGGGATAGGATCAGTACAGCTAGCGCGCGCTTATGATGTTACACATTGAATAACACGTGGGGAAGGATATGTAGGATTACTAGGGAAAGTGGGATGGATATGAATTGATACCTATCATAATGTAGGGGAGCGAAAGGTAAACGATAGTTTATTGTGTAGGTAGGTGACGCTCGGGACGGCGCGCGAAACTAACTGCAGACTGAAAGATTGAGAGATGCCTCTACGGGTAACGGATTTGCAAAGACCAGCAACCTAGAAACTCTTGTGGGTGTGGCACATCCCTACATACACACATAATTACAAGGGATTACCAGGATATGGAGATGGTACCTGGGGTGAAGGGTCTAGCTAGCCTAACTATCTGGGGCCCTGACGACAGTCTTGGCTTGGTCCATTGCGAGGAGCAAGTGTTATACCTCACGGCGTCGACGCCCTGGGAAGCGGTGTGCGTACGCTATGTGAAATTACGACTATCTCACATTCCTCTGTTTTGCGCAATACTCTTCATACTACCTTGCCATCGAGGTTCGGACTTGTCACCTCGGTATCGCAAATAGATTGAAAAATTGGGGCCAACCAGCCGAGGCCGCCATCGATGAAGGATTGACAAAGTGATTACGGGATATGTCTCAGAAGCTCAGAAGCTTGGTTCGTAATGCCGCCCGTTGTTCATAATTATCGCCGTCATTCTGCAATGTCCGTCACGGGTTGCGGCATCCTGGCAGCTTTCATAACTAGTGAGCGACGGAGAGAAACGTGTTCGAAAGTTGTACGTGCATGGATTTCTCGGTGAACTGCTTTAAGATGTGTGTGTTATTCTTCGATGGTCATAACCACTCGGGGCTTTCGTGGCCTTCCGGCAATGGAACAAGATTATACATACATGATTCAAGTTACCAATGGTACAATCTTGTAGAACCTTCACCGGAATAAGCTCCTATCTCGTATATAGAAGAATGGTTTTAATTACTACCTAAAGAGGAATTATACTGGGCGATTTCAAGAGAATTTAAATAAATAACTAAATATACGGCGCCATAATATTGGGAAACTCATTAGGAATTGCGGCTTTAACCTGGTTGGGTAACAGCCTTGAACCCCCCTGCTCATTCTCAACCGGCGATGGAAGACAGCTGCAGTACTATGTCGATATGTGAAAGTACTTGCCATGCCAACTCAGACTGTCACGAGCTGCGCTCCTCTAGTTTCATTCTTTGCGTTTATGAAGAATTCGTCTAGTTGGAAAAGTCTTTAGGCATATTCTACCTAAGTAGTCTCGGAAAATAAGGCGAGCAGAGAAGTCCTAGATACGCCACCAGTGCTAGTTATCTTCCTGTTCCCCCAAGTGAGACATGACCACCACCTAGTTTGGTCCTTTCTCCTATTCGTATGGTCTAGAAGTTTCTGGTCTACCATTGTTCCTGGGACATGCATTGTGTACCTCGAAGAGGATAATTCTAATAGTCATTGCGCGTCAATGCTGTTTTGTACAATACATATTGATGATTAATCCTAGGTATATGAGAGACAACTATTTTTTTTAGTTCGGAATCTCAAGGTCAGCAGGCTTATGAGTGCATAGATTCTGCTTCGCTTTGGTTGATTTAGGTACTTGCCATTGCTCAGTTCCTTTTTTTGGGGTGTCCTACGTACCGAACGCTTCCATCCTACATATTTGTACCACACAAGTTACATAGTATGGGGAGTACCACAACTTGGGTAAGACTACTGTGTCTTGCCTTATCCTGCTGTAGCTTTTACCGGATTTCCCTCGTCCCCGACTTATTTTCGGGTCCTTGGGTACAATGGCCGTGCTGCAGAATGCAATATGTAGGTGATAGCAGATGATTCAAGTCATAGGGAGTTTCATGCATACATGCGCAGACCCTAGAATCAATCCATCAAAGCAAACCCCCGGGTCTTACCTACGGAACCATAATAAGCTTGAATACTGGATGTACTCCCCCACGTTCACGTCGATAAAATCAGATAATTTACCGACATTTTTTTCTTAGTTTTCATGGCTCCGCGTTACGTCTCTCGCCTGGATCGATCAGACGACTCAGTGCATACTAGTGGGGTCGGTAAGTCCCTGAATCCCATCCATGGATCCCCAACCCCTGCTGGTCCAGGGTGCCAGGGGCAGCGGTACCTATATGGATACGCCATACGGTAGGTATCGGGACCCTGCTTCGTCTGGTAGCATGGGCAAGGAAAATATGTACTATGGATGCAAAGAGGGAAAAGCCCTCATTCAGATGACCTGCTCATGCAAGAAGACAAAATAGCATCTCATAGATACTTACATATGTTATATACAAAAATAATAATACTGCCGAAAGGAAAGTGAGGCGGTGGTACCAAGACTAAAGCTTCAGCACAATCGTCCCCGCTAGTTCTCTTCCTCATCCATGGATGCAACTTGTTTCGGCGTATCATACATGTACTTAGGTACAATACGATATGTATACCTACGGAGTACGAGAAATATCGAACTTGAGAAGTGGGACTAAGAGGTACGACACAAGAGCTTCTGCTGTATATCCCACATGTACAATACTTAGTAGTTGAGTGTGTAAAGTATTGCATGTTTCTTTACAAGGATCTGTAAGCCAAGATCCCACCTACATACAGCTATGTAGCACAAAACGTTATTATTTGAATAGGCCGACATGAGTAACTAGTACAGTACCACAGAAACATCACACAACGGGGTCTGTGGCATCTAGTCCTTCTACCTATTCATTAAGAACTAATAAATAGAAGCCGAGCACTTCATTGGGCTCTAGTACATGTAAAATCTTCTACAGAACATAAAACCCAGAGGATACCCAGTCCTTGACCTCAGAACCTTCTGACCTATGTCCCTCCCACTTCCTTTTCTTGACTTGTCAACACCAGTACAATTATTAAAAGGTAAACCCTAGCTGCATAACTGGTCCGCAAGCAGGCCGAGATATCCAACTCATATACCATTAAGCGAGAACTTATATACATCGCCATACGATCTTGTTCCACAGACACCTTAGCCCGTCACACCTATCAACTCAAATAAGGGCGGTGCTTCGTGGATGTATCAGCTCCAGAGATCATTCTCCGTCTCAACCATATGCCAACAGCTAATACCCCTCGTGACACCAGGTAGGTTCGCCCGGAATTGAGTGCATTCAGTCTAATATTAATGTTGTCGTCACGCAGCCGTTCGCCCTCACTTTACCGTACCGCCGCCCTTTAAACTTGCTTGACACCTCACTAGGTGGTATCCTTCTACAACTACTACATCGTCCAAGTCATTCAACATGTCACCAAAGGACTTCGTCTCTGATAACAACGACCTCGCCGATCGAGCCTCCGAGGACCAGGAGCATAGTGATGAACAAATTCAAGACCACTATGAGGACAACTACACCCCACGTCGTCCACCCAACCTTAACGATGATAACTTCCCGTCTGCTCAACCAAGTGGCTCTTATAGTCAGCCAAGGCAGGTCGACGACCTACCGGAGACCGTACTCGACTCTGTGCACGTGACGAATGACACCAACGCATATTATACCTATGGGTACTATCCTGTCTCGACTACACAGACGGGGAGCGCGATGAATGCCAGCAATCATTACATCCCACGCCCCGATCTGGTCTACTACATCGACCGTGACTACCAGCACCATGACGAGACCAGCCAACCCCTAACTCGGCATGTCATCGCCGCCCACAATAGGATCCAAGCTCAGCCCTACGACGGCAATATCTCTGCCTGGCTGCCTCATCGAGTGGGACATAACTTCTACGTCGACCCGGACAGCCAGTCGAGCACGGGTTACCTGGTGCCGGCAGGCCACTTGAACCAGAACCCGATGGCCGACTCTTGGGTTTTCCCTCCCAACCCGGAGGACTATTCTGTTGATACCCAGCATACGGGGGGTTGTCATCCTGAAATCCCGGCCGACACCAACACTGCTTGGCCGACCTACCTCCCCGATGAGGATATGCGTGATGCTTAAAAGCGAGACTGATAAAATTCGCAGCGATAGGAGCTATAGGTATTGGCTCGGCGTTTTGGGTGGTATCCATAGCCAAAAGATTTCGTCTTCTTGCTTATAGTATCAACCACTATAAAGCTTGTTTCCTTGTACACTTGCATTTCAGTTACTCACTGACTCATTGGCGGCCACCAAAAGTATACATGGGCGGGTGGTCTGACAAAGGTTCGCATTCCCTGAACCATCTTGGCGGCGTTGGGGTAGTTTGTTCTCTTTTCCTTCCGGAGGGTAATATTGGGTAATGAATGATAGTGCTGTTAGCTCTGACACCATGCAAAATTTCCTACTCTGCAACTGTCTTCGATCCTTCGTGATGCCCAACTTATACCCAGGGCAACCAGTGTTTGTTCGACTTCGAAAATGACGACAGCGATGCTGTCAAGGCTAAGCCATCGCGCCGTATAGGCCCTTCTAGATGCAAGCCCCCAGCTGCGAACGCTTACCTTCATCGTTGTATCATCGTGCATTGCATTGCTTGTGCACCACCATTTCGGCAAGGCTCTTCAACACACCACACCGCATTATACAAACCAGCGAGCAGCGTCATTCCGCCATCGTCGCCCAAATTGAGGCCCAAGGCGATTCCCTAGGCTTGTCGCCCTCCGCACCGCCACACGCCCCCAAACTCCCTCACCATCCCCCATTCTGACTCAGACGAACGCAGCCTAACTTGGAACATCCGATGCGGGGGACGATAGTTCCGAAACCGATCTACCTTTTTCCTTCGTTTTCTTCTATACCGGCCCGCCCAGCGAGGCCCATACCCATACTACCCACCACCATGCATCCGGTACAAACCCTTGGGCCTGCATGCATGCGTAGCCAATCGCGTAATAACCAGGCTGTTGGGAAAACTTTGTACAACTCTGTCTGTTAATCTCCCGCGGCCTAGGAAGGAAGGAAGAAAAGTCGGAACATGCATCGGCCAGCAGCTTTGCTAGCGAACCGACCTATTCAAAGGGGGCTGCGCATTACTTTCCGTGGCCTTTCGGACAAAGGGAGAAAAATATGAAGACCCAATGAAAAATAAAGAAATAAGAATCAAATAATACAGAAAAAAAATGTTGAGTAAATATGAATAAAATAAGCGACTTACCTATCACCAATCGCTCGAAAATGCCCTGTCGCATATCGCTCCATCAATGTAGGTACCTACCAGGCAATCCTCCGGCACCAGGACTAGCCAAAGAGGTAAAGGTAAGTAAGTGCTGGCGATATATGAAACTGCATCTTCTTTATCGATCACACGTAGTACCCCTCTCGTCTCTCCAAATCCCCCACGGATGCCGCCGCCTTGTTGCTGGATCGTAGGAGCAATCTGCAACACACCTAGGTAGGTAGGTGTACCTAGCATACATAGGTACCCATACCTACCCATACCTACCCAACCCATCCGCATTGGCGTACGTACGTTACGTGTCATACCCGGCATCCCAGTCTCCCGAAGCTCGCGAGCACTGAAAATTGCAGAGTTTCTGCAGAACATCCGAAATCGTCATGCTACATGAATGCTCAAACATTTCCACGGCCCAAGGGTGGTCAGCTCGCTTTCTCACTCGTTCGCTCGATCGATCAGTCTGTCTCGGGTACTAATGCCTATGTGTGTGAGAGAGAACCCGAACACGATCCCGATTTTGCATTTTTCGCATCGTGGGTTGGTCGGTACGTGTTGGCCCTGCGGAGCGACTGGCCAGCAAAAAAGCTTGAAAAAACACTTGTGTCGAAGTGATGTACAACGTATTAGCCCGCATTACCAACTAGCGCGCGCGCGCTCGCTAGCTGATTAGTCGAGGCGGGCGAAGTGTAAGGGACAAGCGAAGCACCTCTGTTTCAAACCAGTCGTTCCGAGTCATTGTCGTCGATGGCCCTTCTTCCGCCAAGGACGTCGGGCTCCAAGTGAAGGAGTTGGAGTAGACCAATGGAGCTGAACGCATTACGTGATAACGAGGCGGACGACGATGCAGTGCGTGGTGTGCACTGGGTACCTAGGCAGATAGGCGGATAGGCAGCAACGGTTCGAGGGTAAGCACGGCTATTTTGATCCTGCCCCCCCTAAATGTGCCTATTAGAGCGCCACCGGACGATCTACCGGGGGCCGGCTGAGATGGGCTGGGACGCCCCGAATCGCTCAACGTCTTCCGATAGTCGCCGCCGCCGAACTGACTGTCCGTCTCGGAGCGGTGTTTGGTGGTGTCGGGAATCGATTTGGATTTTTGTAAGAGTATCCGCGTTTGTTCGTTAATTGTCCTCTTGTCTGCTCATCTCCCTCGCTCTCGCACCTCGCCTGTCTCCAAGGCCATGACAGCCTCGTTCGGCTGACCCCCTTTTTTGTGTCCCACCTAGACAAATAGGTACCTGGGTAGGTACCTAGGTAGGTAAGGATTGACTGAAAATTAGCTGGGCCCACCTCCCTCCTCGTTGCTAGCCGCCTCAATGAAATCAATATTTCTACCGTATTAGACGTCGTGTCGGTCGTTAACGAGTGATCTCGAACCATGAGGCCAGTGACCGATAAGACAGCCTTGATTATCACACAAAGGTACTCCACCGGATAGAGGAAAGAATATGTCCTAAACAGGCCCGGACGGCTTGCCCGATTATGTTGTAGTGATTCGTTGTCTCCCTACTTCGCCGTCATAGTGGGATTTAAGCGGATAGCAGCGGTTTCGATCTAGAGATGAGAAAGTCGTCGTTCAATCTCCCGGGCTCTTAGACAAATATAGTGGTTTTCATTCCATCGATAGTTTTGGGCGAGACCACTATCTCAAAGGTCACCAATATTCGCCCATGGACAGTTACGGATGAGTAGCCGCAAATCCAGAAATCGATCGGTATTCGACTGTAAGACCTGACCATGAATGAATCTGTAATCCAGACAAAAGGTATTTGAATGCTCAAATCGCTGCTACCCTCTCGACCGGTAACCGCCCATGATTGAGATTCGGTAGAGACCTTCCTAATGCAGGGCTTCGCTGACTCATTGATGAACGACTCGTGCAGTAGTAGATCGGCCAACGATTTTTGTTATTCTGCTTCAAATTAATAACGAATAATGTGAATCTCTTGCTACTTGAGTTAATGAGAAACGTTAAAACCTTAGTGTACTTACTCTCTAGAGGAGTGAAGAAGCGCGGCAGTTATCAGCTGAGGTGAGGAGGATCTTGACTAACGGAACCGACTCTAAACTAGGGGAAATCCGTCGGGTCATTTTCCCCTACCTATGCATTCGGGCATGCATGCATAGCTATTATCCCTTTTCGTCTCGAGTTGTACACGGAGTTACTACTCATGGACGTGTCAATACTGTCTGTGGTCGGCCGACGGAGAATAATATCGAGCGCCCCGGGATCGATGTGAATGTACTATGGTTCTTGACGAGTAAGCATAACAAGCTAAACAACATTCGAGTTTCTCGATCGGCTGCTATTATGGATCATCATCTCTGGGTATCTCTTTCGCCTGCTTTTCCCTTATATCGGCGGGTCATGATTCTCTAAGCGATGGTCAGAGACGAAGGCTAAGCCTCGACGCGAGATTAGGTCCCCATGATTAGGGAGAGTATGCGTATAACTGTTTGGGGGAGTTCTACTCTCGATGCTACGATGTAAATAAATATCTAAATGCAGACATAAAAGAAGACATGCTTTTGATCACAGTGATAGTAATAAGTGATAGTTTGTAAGGCAGAATAACATAAAGGGGGAATGGATGGAGAAGTCATTGGGCAGTAATGTGTGGGAGGACGATGCCTTGCTACCAAAGTGTTAGCCCTAAGCGTATCCCCGTGTAAGTGTATGCGTAAACCCCGATCTTTC
This sequence comes from Hypoxylon sp. PDH2405, assembly GCA_023628415.1. NCBI lineage: Eukaryota > Fungi > Ascomycota > Sordariomycetes > Xylariales > Hypoxylaceae > Hypoxylon > Hypoxylon sp. PDH2405. Next base: position 14,567 of record JAMAKT010000048.1, read on the forward strand.
TGGCCATTCACGGTGCTGAGAAGTGGTTCACAGCGAATAACGAGGCAAGAGATTAAACACAGGCTTGATTGGGCGCCAGGGTGAACCAAGTGATGAAACCGAGTGGAGTCCGGCACCAATGGGCTGAAGCTCGATTGGATGTAACCGGGCAGTGTAGTGCCCACCCCGGAAGAACACAAGAAGAGGGATCCTAGATAAGAGGTATATATTCTCTAAACGCCGTCGCTATATGATCCTTTATAATGGGAACTTAGCGAACCCTACTAGTATTGACACTAGGCTCCCACCTATTACTCCCCATCCGGCTTATGTCCATAATCTACATGTCCCATCTGCTCCGGCACTTACACACCAAGGATGCTGGGGATGCCAGTCGATATCCGTGACACCAAGTTTGTTGACCACCTTGTGCCCCTTGAGCATTTTGACGGGAACAATAGTTGGTCCTTCCATCAGATCGCTAACTACTTTACTGTGGAATATTTGCAGGGTACCGTCATCACTGCAGTCCGCGAACAACGGGTGAGACCGGTGAAACCTCACCGCCCTGATTGCCTGGGGGTGGAATCGCATCGTCTTGTACGGCCGGTTTGACATTTCAAGGTCATGCCAGAGCAAACGACGATCGTATGACCCAACAACCAGGTTATCACCACCGGGGTGTACATCAAACGAGGAGATCCAGCGGGCTCCTGGCTGAATTGTCTTGACCAGTTCCTGCTTTTGAAGATCATAACAACGTATCGACCGTTGCGTCGCGACGAAGAACAAGGGTCTCGAAGGATGGAATGATGCCGTCTGCGCCAACCCTTGTAGTTTTCGGAAGGGAATCTGAGTCAGATGCTTAGACAGTGTATGGATAGCTACAGAGCTTCTTTGCCCGCTTGGGGAGACAGTGCAGAAGAAATCTCCTCGCCGATGCCAGTTGATAGTCTTCACAGGTGCTCGAACTGTTGCCTTCAATAGTACTCCTTCATCTTCTAGGCGAGCTCCCGGTCGCGACCATTTCGCTGGTGGGTCTTTTCGTGCCGCTCCATTGGCTGTTGTGAGCTGCTTGCCGTTGGTAGCATACCCAAATCCTGCATCCAGAATGTCACGACTAGCTTGTTCCAGTTCCGGGTTTCCGAGTGGTGGGATCATGAGGAAAATATCTTCGCTCACAGCCGCCGAAAGGATTAATGCGTCTTGACCTGGTCGCCAACGTACTACGTCTACCGGATCTTCGCTGCTCAATTTGACTTTCCACTGCTGCTTGCCATCTGCGAGACCCCAAACTCGTACAGTACCGTCGTCACCACCACTGGCCAGCCATTGCCCTGATGGATCAACAGCAACGGACCGTACTCTACCCTCGTGTCCAGTATATTCTATTGACGCGATAGTCGGGAAGGGCCTGAGCTCCTCCGGCCGGGGAAGTTTAGGAAGCAAAGACGTAGGGTCAATATTTAACTTATTCCTCCGTACTCGGGGTGCAAGATATAGATCAAGACACCTCTCAAAGCGCTCTTTGACAAATCGGTCGTATGCTGGAGTTCTTCGTAACGAATCGTACTTCTGGGGCAAGTACTCCTTTTCTCGTTCCTCCGGCTCGGTCTCTTCCCAAGCCTTCTTCTCGTCTTCTGTAGGAAGATACTCCGGAGGTGGGTTGTAACTGAGGTCATAGCCAGGGGGGGCAAGTTTGGGTGCAGGAATGTGCATGACATTAGGAGGTCGAGGTGTCTCGTCAGCCCATATATCGTAGTGGACCTCTTCTTCTTCCTCCTCTTCTCTTTGCTTCTCCTCTGGAGGTTTGTACGGCAATATTCGGCCTTCCCGGATTGCCTTGACCAGCTTCATTATTCGCTTAGCTTCGTGCTTTGAGGGCAGGAAGCGTCGCTTTGGCTCTGGTGCAGCGCTCAATGGCATTGTCTCCTCAAAACTAGTAAACCATTCGACAGTATCCTACACAAGCGTTAGATTGAGGTAGGTATAGAGAGGTGATATAACTTACTGGGTATGGATCGTATCCTTCCTCGGGCACCTCGTTCATCTGAACTCGTCGTAGCAACTCCAATTCATCTTGACTTAGATTGAGAGGTTTTCCGGTTGCAGGGTCAGTGAGACCAGTCCACCCTTTAGGCACCTCTATGCTATCCAATAATGCATCCAGAGCTTCGCCAGTGGCGGGACGCATAATCCTCTTCCCATTGATATCATAACCTATGTGAGGGTAGGAGTCGTAGAATGAGAGGGGGATATTGCCGATTGTGTTTACAGGTTCTTGGGCATCTGTGTCGTCTGAATCGTATACAGGGTCGATATCTTCGTAGACATATCTGGTTCCCCCATTGGCATCAGTCTCGATTCTATAATGAGGACCATCATCTTCTTGGTCGGACTGGGCCTCGTTTGTTAATTGTTTTCTCTCTGGCCCTTCATCATCTGTCGGGATATCGTCGCTGTCTAATTCGTCATCGTCGGCATTGAGAGTCTTTCTGTCGGCGTCGTCGTCGTCTTCCTCTTCCACATCGGAATCCTCCTCATCTGATTCGTCCTCCAGGACACCTTCGAGAAGACCTTCTCCGAACTCATCGTCGGATTGAGGTTGATTTGCTTCATGGTCTTCGACTATGGAAGCTTTGCGCTTCAGATTTGACTTTGTTGAAGTCATTATATTAATTGTGCAGCACTGCGCTTGCAAGACAGACTTTTTTTTCTTGTATCGGAGACAAGCAACAATCGAGAACAGAGAGCCAGGTCCAAATTATTTTTTGCGCTGGTGGGGTTTCTGCCACTTCATAAAAGTTTCACCGCCTTCCTGTTTTGCTTCCTAGGTACGTACCTAGAATGGAGTTTCAATCCCTTCGCAGCTCCAATACTTCCAAACCTATCGGACTTGTACCTGAACTGCACGTGGTATTCACTGCTTCTTAAAGTCAGCATCATTTTCCTATCTCATTGTATGTTTCACGACCCATTACTTTTAAAAAATACGATTCTTCCATTTGATTATTATTCTCAAGTGTGGCTTTGCCCTTTGATGGCCACCTAATTTTATAGTAGTCACGATGCATGGAAGCTTGTACTCCCATGCGCTCGGTCCATTGTGGTCATATCCGACATTTGCGAGAAGGCTGTGTGCGCCACGGCTGAACTACTATCTTTCCCTTCAATACCTATGGATGGAATACGTAGTGCTTGCTGTTCCTGTCAGCCCCCCGCTCTGCCTGACAGCCTTCCCCGGAAAAAGCCTTTCGTCCTCTTATAAAACTTGATGTGAACTGTCACTCGAGATCTAGCATAGCTTCTTAAAATCTAGAGAATGATACTCCTGATCTTGCGATCTCCGACGTTTCCAATATGGAACCCTCATCAGCTCTCTCACTAGCGGCAAATGTCCTTCAATTCATTGAATTTACAAGCGCACTGCTATCTAAGAGCGTAGAAGTTTATAAATCCACCACAGGTGCTTCGAATGCCATCTTAGGATTAGAAGAAACATGCGATCAACTTTCTAGTCTCAGTGACCGTCTCCTCGCCGGTATGGCGAACATACGGCCGTCAGCCAGCGAACTCGCCCTCAAGAGCATCGCCGACTCGTGCAACGCCGACTGTGCTCGCATTCTGACAGTTCTCAATGATCTGAAGGTCCAAGGAGGAAGTCATCGTGCGTGGAAGAGCCTGCGTGCTGCATTAAAGCTTGCTTGGAAAGGAGAGCAGGAAATCGAGAAGCTGACAAATCGGCTCAAAGAACGGCAATCGATGATGACACTCCATATCTGCACCATATCAAAGTGAGTGATTGACCATTTTATTTACCTGGAGCCGAAAACTCAGACGATTCTAGCGAATGGCTCCAAAAATCGCTCCAACAGCTGCGAAGCCTCGAGGCGCGGAACAAGGCTCTACATGTTCAACATCTAGATAAGCTGAACGAAATCTCCTCTCAAATTCGGGATGTAAAACTTAAAATAAACGAATCAAAATTCTCCCAACCTGATTACACATTTTCGGCCAACGATCTCGACGACCTGGCGACCAAAGTCGCCCTCGTATCCGTGACGGAACGAGATATTGCGAAGGAGCAAGCTATTTTGAGTAGCTTGGATTTTGATTATAGGCCAGCCAGACATGACAGTATTCCTGAGGCTCATGCACGCACCTTTAGCTGGATCTTCGAAGAGTCCGACCAAGCAACGACAAAAAGCAACGGCTTTTTAAATTGGCTTCGCAAGCCAGGTGGCGTATTTTGGGTCTCGGGCAAACCAGGCAGCGGGAAGTCAACGTTAATGAAGTTTCTGGCCAGTCATGCGAAGACAAGAGACGCGGTGCAGTCCTGGGCAACTCCTTGGAAAGTTGTCATCGCAAGCCACTTCTTTTGGTCTTCGGGCGTTTCAATGCAGAAGTCGGCTTTAGGATTATTCCAGTCTCTGCTTTATGAGGTTTTCCGACAATGCCCAGAAGTGATTGCTGAAGCGTGTCCGTCTCGATGGAGAACCAGCCCCAATGCCTCTAGGGAAATTTGGACGCTTAAGGAACTCATTGAATGCTTTCGGGTCATCAAAGCGGATCGTGCATCACCAGTTAGATTCTGCTTCTTCGTTGATGGACTCGATGAATTCGATGGGGATTATGCTGAGATTTCTCAAACGTTAATAGAAATCGCAGAGTCTCCAAGGATCAAACTATGCGTTGCTAGTCGGCCCCTGAATGAATTCCAGGATCAGTTTGGCACCAACAAGTCTTCTAAGCTTTTCATCCACGAGCTAACGCGGATGGATATCCTGATCTACGCCACAAGCCGTTTACAGGAACATCCTCGTTGGTCAGCCCTTGGTCTAGACATTGAAGCAGCCAAGTCATTCCTCGCAAAAATAGCTGACACAGCTCACGGGGTGTTTTTATGGGTTACTCTAGTTACTCAATCTCTCCGGAATGGACTGACAAATGACGACACAATAGAAGATCTGAACGCCAGGCTAGATAGTCTGCCTAAAAGTCTGCAAGCATTCTACAAACACATGCTGGATTCAGTGGACCTAATATACCATCGCAAATCAGCCAACTTATTACAAATGAAAATGGTAGAAGCCCCTTTACCATGGGCGGTGGTTCTACTACATGAGCGCGAGTACACTGATCCGGATTATGCGATTACTATGCCGCGAAAGACATTTAGGCATGCTGAGGTCAAATCCCTTCGTGAACGAGCAACTCGCAGACTGAATGCAAAATGTCATGGCCTACTAGAGATAAGAGGCCATATGGTAGAGTATATTCATCGAACCGCCTACGATTATTTGAAAACACCCGAAATGGTTGATTACATTCAAGCCAGAGGTGGTGAAGGATACAATGCCCATCTCTCGTTGCTAAGAGCTTGGGTTGCTTGCCTTAAAATGGGTGTTCAAGGGACGATCAAACTTAAGGAGCAGAATGAGACCTACGAGACAGAAATATACAGGTTTACTGCATTCACCTTCACGAAAATACTTGGCTTCGCCTGGGTAGCGGGGAAAATTGGGATAGAAGATGCTGTAGTTTTCAAGCTTTTGAATTGCCTTGAGGAGCTATCCATATCAATGGTTCATCGTGAGAAAGGAGGTGATCTCTTCGAACATTGCGATATATGGTCAACGCCTATTGGGTCCTTATGCGGCCCCTTACGATTCTCGCCATTTGTGTATTCTTTGATTATATCACCACGATCGACTGAATATGCGGCCATGAAGCTTTCCGGCGACGCGGGCTACTTCCGAAGGCTACCTCAACCTGCTCTGTGGTGCTGTCTTATAATCCCAAGAATTCACTCCTGGATTCAAGGTGCGGCGAAGATTTTGCATCTGCTACTCCAAAACGGTCATAATCCGAACGAATTATTTATGAATATTCCAGGGGGCGACTTTATCAGAAGTCCGGATGGACCAAATTCTTGGAATAGTGATCATGATGGATCAGATCATACCACTTGGAATTTTTCCGTGAATCTTCCAGACCAGCCAGAAATGGTGTCAGCTTGGTTCGGGTTCCTTACCGACTGTGGGATTTGTGGACATCTCGGACCTCGACGCCCAGTAGAGAATGAGCTTCATCGCCGTTGTAAGACTCGCTCTTGGCATTATTTTATTTCTCACCGGGAATACTTTAATTCTGCGCTTAGCTGTAGTGTCTACTCGCTTCTGCTCCAGTACGGCGCCGATCCTAATGCTCACCCTACCCCTTTTACGACGGCTTGGGCCGACTTCGTTTGTTTCGCTGTTAAATACCCGTCAGAAGTCACAGCTACCAGCAGTTATCTCGAGGCACTCGACGACTTCTTCAAGTACGGAGCAGACCTAAGTGCTTCGGTTATTGGGTTCACTTTGCTCCCCGGCGACGAATCCAGTCATATGCCGCTCCGCATGATTACTGGCTGGGATACTTTTTGCGAATCTTTGGAAGATATTGCCGGGTCCAGGACGGAGGAGGAACTCGAGTTTATTTCCCAGATCACCGTGAAGATGGTTAAGCAGGCAACCAGTACTGAATGGCCTCTTGGAAGGCTGCGCTCAATTATAAAGAGGGTCTTCCCCGATAAACTATACCAGCCGATGCTTGATCTCATATCTGAGAGCCAAGCCAGGAGAACCTAGGGCTCGGGGTAAACGATCAGCTGGAGAAGTCACGAAGGCCGAAGTGGAGAGCAAGCGTTTGAAACCGGACTTTACCGATGCGGTTATGACTTGATGATTGACGTTTTATAGACATCGGAGTTCGTACTCGCGGCAAGTGCGCTGCTGTCCCATTGGGTTTCAGTTGTATCGGTCTCAATGATTGGCGTTGGTATGTTGTGATCAAGGGCATATTGTTTGTAGATATAGATCATGGGCGTCTAGACATGCTAAATGGACACGGGCAACTCTCCATCACAACGTTTTAGGTCAAGTCATCTTTCTATATATATTTTTTCTAGTATATGAGGAAAGGAGATATTGCGCTCGTGCGGCTCATCCAACCTCGATCTACTCATATCGCATAGAGCTATGCTGCGTGGCATGGACTTGATAGCTTGCAAGCGAGTCTCGTCCCAATAACGTCCCATGCTTTTTGGTGTAGTAGTACGTTGAAGGCCGTTGAAAAGGAGACGTGATATACATAGGTACCTCACATGCGAGGCCGTCAAAACAGCCGTATAGAATCCAAATAGTCATGCTGCGAGAAATAATTGCCAAAGAAATAAACTGTCAAGTCTGGCCATCGTGACTCTGTCCTAATCCCATAGACTAGAACCGTGTCGTGTGTGAGCTTTGTGGCCCAAACCAATTTTCTATATCATTGGACCCAACTAAAAGAGAAGATGAAAATTAGAGCTCTCCTTTATCTCTGCTGACGATGGTCTCGCTCGTCACTACGATCCTATGTACGGAGCAATCGTCGTCATCGTCGCGGGACGGCGGTCGTTTGCCCACGGTAATATGTGTATTTCGCCGAGCTCGATGTGCGCCCATGTTTCCCAGCTCGAGGTCCTCCTGCGACTCGTTTTTCATCTGCGTGAACCCGCTCGATTTGGTGCTCTTGCGCTTCCTGGACATTACCATATCGCTTGACTTCTCCCTCCAGCCTGTGTTTTCCGATCGTCGTGTTGGGAAAAACCTATCGAAAACGGGCCGTATGAGAGGGCAGTTGGACACTACGATGGCGACCCCGGCTTCGCTCGTCCCATATAGGATCGTTTCAACCGCTGTGTACGACACGTCGGTGAAGTCGACCTGCAGGACCGTATAAAGCCGGATGATACCGAAAATTAATGTTCTAGGTTGGGACGGAATGAGTTAGCTCACAGTCATCTACCTCTTGAGGGAAGACTCCTTGCTCACAGGATCCCAATGCTGAATATGCAAACGGTCGCGATCCTGTACCGAATTTCCGCTCCAAGCTTCAAAATCATAGGCAGAGGTATCATCAGGATTGCCAGATGATTGATGACATCGACGATACCCACGGAAGCCAAAGCTGCCCTCTGATCTCCGCAAGTGCCCTCTGATTTTTGAAAGTTCCAGTTTATCCCGATCGGCCGGCAGATCAACAATTCGATAAGTATGGTTTGGAGCACCCAGGCAATCGTAAGAGCAATCGTGGCTTTTGCGGCGAATTTGAATCGATGGTCGAAGAAAAGGCGCATGAACATCAATATGACACTAATCTTGATGAGACCCAGAGAAGCTGCATACAAGAATTGGCGAGCATATAGAGACTACAAAATAGTTGACATCCATTAGTATTCTTATAGGTTGCTATTACTAGGAGACGGGGTACTATGCTGCCGAATACTCTCTCGACGTCTAGCTGAGAAACTAACCTTCAAGAGTCTAACTATGTGCCAGTCTTGCAGCTCTCCAATGTGATGTCCCATACCACCCGCAAGGACCATTACGAAGTCCGTAGATACGAGGCCGTAGAACATAACCACCGCACCGATATTAAGCCAATCCTCTAACAAGAACGCCCGGCCGGTTTGCCTGAGGCTCCAGAATCGAAGATACGTCCATAGCGCTGTAAGTAGAATCAAAACCACACCGGTGATTATAACTTTCGATCCCTCGGTCGTGGGCGGTACTAGATCGGTCTCGATGCGAGTTACTGGCGTCGTGGGGTCATCGCTGCTCGGGAGGATCGAGAGTCGGGCATAGACGGCAGACATGTCGGGGGGCCGAGAGTCTCGAGTCTTCACCACCCTCTTTAGAGAGCGAGGCTCTCCTCAGTCATGGACGAATGATCACATATACCGGCTCGTCGAGTCCGCACCAGCACCAAGGTTTAAAGAAAAGAAATCTGCACAATCAACGAAAAAAAGAGGAGAATGGAAGGCCGAGTCGAGACTTCTCGAAACTCGTGCCACGAGGGCAGCATGGGTTCATGAATTATTTTGTTTGCTATGGAGCAAGGATCCTGCACTGTACAACGTATCCGACGTTGGGGGTCACACACATCCCTGACCCCCTATTAATTAATTTTCTGCAGTTGGGAATGGCACGCCAATATAGCGACGAGGCGAGTCCGAGATTGTCCTAACTATCATTACCGTGCTGCATATGTGGGTAGGTAGGTACGTATGTACGTATGCCTTCGACTCAAAGTATATGGATTCTGGATGGTTAAATTCTGGTCTCTTCGTGCAGAGATCGCCGACAGTCCCAAAAAACTTGAGAATGTTTCGCTGCTCGTTTGCACCAAGAGGCAGGTACCTACGTAGTATTCGGTTACACCCCCATATCGTCAGGGGTGCCAAGGGGCCCGATGTGACCTGTCAGTACTTCTCCACGTGCAGAAGCCAGCTTCGACCCGCGACGGAGCCGGGATATCTCATTCCAAATGAGGATATGATCGACCATGCAAATTTGACTTAACCAAATAAGTCGAAGGATCTCTGCATACATGGTACCTCGTCTAAACATAGTAACGATTGCAGTCTGCGTTGGGTGCACAGGGAAAGTGAGCAATTTTTATGTATGCACGTTCCTCCTCTTGTTCAAATCTCGGACCTGGCAGCAACTGGAAAGACGTACGACTTGTCATTTCGGTAGGACAACATTGGAGCGCCTGGAAAACCAATTATCTCTTAGGTTCAATGTTGTTGCGTCCTTTAGTACGGAATATGGCTATGGCCTCTTTTCGTCCAAGATGACGCCGCTAAGACGGCCGAGCGCCAAATTGGCGAACATTACCCATAACGGACTTGAGACGAACGAGGTCAATACTGGCTTTAGTGGAACACTAAGGAGAACTTCATCTCTGTTATTTCAACGGGCTCGAGAGAGTATGGTGATGCCTTCTATTTTTTGATGAGATGCTCGCATAATTAAACAATCCGGGCAGGCTGAGGGAAGCCTATCCTCTTATCATCAACGCATTATTCGGTGTGCCTAAGAAGTCGGCCCGCCGCCACGGCCGTTCTTGAAGCCATCTCATCATGTGCTCCTTAGTAGCACATAGTCGCTGTAACGTACCTGCCAGTAACATCGTCGAACCTATCGTCCTGGAGAATGCCAGGCTGACCATGCTGTTGTATCACCAAGCCAATCATTACGCATCATGTCTATGATCTGCAGTAAGTGCCTCGCAGACTTTTGCTTCCACTTATACAGATTGTTTTCAGGTGTCAGATATATTTATCTTATGGCCTGTCGGCCGTCCTGAATTGCCATAACGTTGATTGCTGTTGGTCACGACTTATACGAGACTTCAGAGCCGCGGAATGATTAGGTACCTCTGGGGTCAAAAGTAGCAGATGAGGCTCTTAATTCATACAATCCTCGACCATGGAGTTTAAATGGCCTACTGTTCGGCGGGCATATAGATGCCCAGAATTCTTCGCGGAGGTACCTATTATTATTGTGCCTATCAAGCGCAATTCCAGTCTTCCCATGAAGCATGGCTTCGCATCTTGATCCAACAATGTCCGAAACATCACCGCCTTCATCGGAATATGACAGGGATCTGGTTCGATACCGATCAGTGTCGCCATCGGTGTCGCCCCATCCTAGTGTTGAAAGCGACTCGACTTTTAGTCATCCTTCCCGGAACGCCACCTCTCGCCTCGCAGATAGCATCCACCGGCAAAACGTATCTGGTAGCTCGCTTGGCTCAAATACGTTACAAAGAAACTCGACGGAGACCTCCTTCGATTTGGCTCATCGGCATGGGAATGGCAGGTTTGAGAACTTCAGAGCAAGGTTTCGAGGGAAGCGTCAAGTCTCGAATATTGATGAGCCCCTATCATGGTGGTGGTGGTGGGAGATACTTGCGATTATTCTTAGCAGCGCTTGCATGTGCGTCCTGACAGTGCTTCTAGCTAAGATCGACAATATACCTTTGCAATCTTGGTGGCCTCCGATGCAGCCTAACTCTCTAGTTGCTGCCCTCATCACGGTTGCGAAGACGTCAATGATGGTGTCCTAGCATCTTGTATAGGGCAGCTGAAATGGCATCACTTTGCGACTCACTCAAGGAGACTAATAGACCTTCAACTTTCTGATGGTGCCAGTCGAGGTCCCTGGGGTTCCGCTATGCTCTTGTGGAGACTGTCCTTCCGCGGACGAGCTCTGGTCATATCTGGTTTCTCATTGATCACGATTGTTGCACTGGGTATAGATACTGGTGCACAGCAAGTCCTGACATTTCCTTCTCGGGAGTCGCTATTGAACAATGCATCGGTAGAGCTGGGTGTGGCAAATATGTATGATTCAAAGGGTTTCTTTAGTGAAATCTGGATGCCAGAAATAGTTTATAGAAATAAGGAACTAGGTATGTTCTACCAATGCAGCTAAGGATTTGGACACTTGCTCTGCCTTCACAACCTACCTAGATAACTTAGGTAGCCAGGTATAATAATGTACTAATTGACCCCAGGACCCGTCTATCAGTCAAGCTCCGATCTTCTCGCTCTCGGGGCCTCGATTATCCACAGTGCAACTGGGTCTGTCTTCAAGCACCACTTTACTTGCCCTGAACCCGCCAGTCGATGCGAGTGGGACTCATTTACGACTCTAGGAGTTTGTTCAACTTTCGCAGAGGTCACGGATATAGCTGTACCCGATTGCGTATTGACGAGGGACCCACCGAACACGGCGGACATTCTGATGTGCAGATATACCTTTTCCAATATGCTCGATTTCGGCCAGTACGATGTCCCGGTTATGACCTTTATGGGATGGGATCCCAGTCAAAGCATATCTACGGCCTTTCAGTCGAGATTCATATCGGTTTATGATCATGGCTTAGGTTATGTCAATAATCAACATGGGCGCCTAGGTACTTTCATAGCCGTAAATGCTTCATCGGGCGGCCGTTATACTGATAAGCCCAATGGGGATGGACAAGACCCTCCACCTGTTCAAGTCTACTTTGGCACCTTTAGTTGGTGCGCGCAAACTTTCCACAATGTCACCGGCACACAAAGTTATGTATATGCCGGCTCAGTAACATATGAAGGGCTGGCTTATATCAATCTTACATATTGGATGGCCGAATCATCGGGATTTGTCTACAATATTTCCGGCACGGCTTCATACCTTCTTCCTGATTACCTTAGCAGGTTACTTGATACCACAGTTGACAGTATAGGAGGATATGAAACAGTGGCTTCCGATCAACAATTTGGACTCAATGTAGGGATTGGTCTCCGTTATTTAGATGTCGAAAAGGTCTTCACAAATATCGCAGATACATTGACAAATCAGATACGAAGCAACAATCCCGGCGACAACCGCAACGCCTCTACCATCAATGGCAAGGCTTACTTCAACGAGATGTATATACATGTACGCTGGGGTTGGTTGACACTCCCTTTAGTGGAAGTGGTCCTGACCGCTTTTCTACTTGGCTTGTCAATTTTCATCACACGCAAACAGCCCCTTCTTAAAGACTCGGTCACTGCTCTATTGGTTAGTGGGCTACATGGATGGTCTGACGATGAGCTGGACGTATCGAGGCCCCTAACACAAGAGAAACTGGATGATCTGGCAGAAAAGATGGTAGCTAAGCTTGAAGTAGATGATGGACGCCGTGTGAAATTTGTAAAGGGGTAACTTACCTAGGTAGTTGAGTACGCGAAAACTCGCCGGGGACATGTAGCTGTGGTAACTTGATCTTGAGTTGTTTAGATGATAATTTATACTATTTACAACTTGAAAGTGACCCGACTCCGAAGCTCTTCAACAGTTGCGTTTCTCCATGGTTTACTAAGTCCTTCGAGTGCATGAAATAGACCAATGAGAGAGGGCTATACTAGAGACTCATTGACTTGCCGCGCGTGGATGTTGGTAAGGCCTGCACGCCATACGCGTAACGGATGAGGGCAGCGGCAGCTGAGCGGATAGGGGCACGTTAGTGATTTATTAATAATGTCTCGCTTCGGACTTCGTAGTGGGGATTCTGCAGCAATTAAAAGGGGGAATAAGGAGGTGACGAACTGCCGGTAGGTGGGGAACCCGAGTCTCCGGCCTCGGGGTTGATCTATAGCGATTATGATAGGCTAAACACAAGACGCCCGAAGTTATCCGAAACCCCGACCTCACAAAGCTACCCCCTACCTACCTGTTACCCCCTTCTATCTCCACCGTATCCTATAAAAATATATAATAGACTGAGCATGCTGGATATATATACTCGATATATTACGCACGTTTTGATCTAGATTGTCGCGTTTTTTGAATCTTAGTTGGATTACCTATTAGCGTCGTGTTTTGTTGTTTCAGAACAAAAAAAGTAAATCATGCCGGCCTTCAATGTAAGCCGTTTACCCCTCAATCCTCTTCAGCCCTGATGTACTAACGCGCATTGATCCATCATAGCGACTTATCCGCTTCCTTGCTAAGAATGGCAAGACATACTACGGAGATGCCATTCTGCCCGAGGGCGTGACAGATATTGCTAAGACGAAGAAAGCTCGAGTCATCAAAGGGGACATCTTTGGCAAGCATGAAGTCACTGATCAGATCGCGGATGTCAGATTACTCTTAGCACCCCTTGCGTTGGAGGATGTCAAGACCGTCCGATGTCTGGGCCTGAACTACGCATTGCATGCAAAAGAGGTCGGTCTTTTCTCGGCATTGCTGTTAGGACTCCAAAGGTGCTGATAACCCTTTCTAGGCCGGCCTACCGCTGCCGAAATACCCAGTCCTATTCGTGAGTGTTATCCCCCCGCTTCTCAATGCTCATAGGAAACATACTAAACAGCCCAAACAGTTCAAGCCAGTCACCTCCCTATCAGGACCCACAGATCCCATCCCAGTGCACCCCATAGCACAGGAGGAGTTAGGACTGGACTACGAGTGTGAACTCGTTGTCGTGATTGGCAAGGAGGCTAAAGACGTCCCGGAAGATAAGGCTCTTGACTACGTTCTTGGCTACGCTGTTGGAAACGACGTCTCACACCGTGACTGGCAGGTCACGCGTGGTGGCGGCCAATGGTCGTTAGGTAAGGGATTTGACGGCTGGGCGCCATACGGACCGGGTATCGTGACGAGCAATGTGATCAAAGATCCTCAGACGCTGAAGATCAGCACCAGGTTAAACGGCCAGACCGTGCAGGTGAGTCACCTCATCTTCTGGGGAGAGCTATATTTGGAGATCCAGAACAAGTGGCTAACAGAGATCACAGGAGAGCAATACAGCGGATCAGATCTTCAACGTCAAGCAGACTATATCTTTCCTTAGCAGGGGCCACACGCTATTGCCGGGTGACTTGATTTGGACGGGAACACCCTCGGGTGTTGGAATGGGCCGCAATCCCAAGCTCTGGATGAAGGACGGCGATATTGTTGAAGTTGAGCTCGATGGCGTTGGTGTTGTCACTAACAGGGTTGAGTTCATCAAGGAGGATGCTCCGAAGCTGTAGTTCAGCGAAATTGCAGGTTATAATTTGAAAAATAATCTATTGGTTTGGCTATATGAGTCGGTCCCAACTACAGCTCGATAATGTCACAGCACAATCTGTCGAATGTGATGTGATATCTTGTGTGAGTAGAAAGCTAACAGTTCATCGCAGGATCGACTAATTTCTGTTGGCAATGGCGGTGTGGAGCGGGGATAAATTTATGACCGACCAAATAGGGGAGCAACGTTTGAGCTAAGTTAGATTCCCACCTATAGATGCAGCAGATGGAATGAAACTACCAATCGGAGAGAGGCCGACTAGAGTCTATAAGTATCGCTCAAACTGAAGGACTTTACTGTATTCGCCCACGTGGGATCTTTATTTAACGTAGCGCGTCTAAATCGGTTGGTCTTACACATCATACCTAGGTAGCTGGTCGTGTCCATCATTCCTCATAGTCGACTACAATATACTGGAGGCTCTGACCAATATTACCGTTACTATACTAGTCGGGTCCCTACCTCTCCCTGGAACGCGTACTCTAGCGGTTAGGTCTATAAGAGTAAGGCCGAGAAATCGAGCTGGTCTAGGGACTGAGACAAGGATACTCCACGTCCGATATAGGAAGTAAGTGTACCTCAGAAAGTCGTCGAGGCGAGCATTATGTTTGTCTAATGGTGAATTGCAGGTAAGGTAAATATCCTCTTATGCTAAGTATGCGCTTGGTATATATCATTGATACAGAGATCGAAATAAACACGCTAACCTAGTTTTACGCCGAAGCAATGCATCATGCCAAGTCTATCATTATAAATGCCCATATAATCAGGTCGACCACTCAGAACTCACCCGCTAATAGATCACGCAAGTGGGTTCCTTAACAGGGCAATTGAAAGCCTCTCTAAAGCCCCTCGAGTTCTCCATCATGCTCTTAATACGGACCGCGGACGGCGAGTGCACGTCGCCGGCAAGCTGCCTGCTCAGGGCGCCGTCAGTACGCTTCTCGCAGAAGAACTGCGCCGAGGAGATGTAGAACAGCTGCTCGTGCGTGAACCTGTCCGCCAGCCCCGGCAAGTCGAAATCCGAGGCAGGGTCCTCGCGCCGCTTGTCCTGCCACGCGTCCCACGCCGTGTTGATGCCGCCCGTGTCCGCGATGTTCTCGCTCAGCGTCTGCGTGCCGTTCACGGGGGCTTGCGACCCATCGCTGAACGTCACGTTGTCCGCGCCGTACTGCTTGATCAGGCACTGCGATCGCTCCGCGAATCCCTTCTCCGACTCCGAGTCCCACCAGTTCGCGAATGCGCCCTTCGAGTCGAATTGGCGCCCGTTCGCGTCCAGAGAGTGCGTGAACTCGTGCCCGATGACGGTGCCGAGCGCCCCGTAGTTCATGTACGCCGGCACGTTGGGGTCGAGCATCATTTGTTGCAGGATTCCCGCGATGATGGTTATTGAGTTATCTTGCGGGTAGTAGAAGGCGTTGATGGTGAGGGCCGAGTTGGTATCTTGTGGCCACGTGCCCTCTTGCATCTTGCTGCCCATGAGCGCGCCGTTGGTCTTGGATACCCATTTCCCGTAAGATACGGTATTGTCGAAATACGAGTCGGAGACGTCGAAACTGGCGTAGTAATCGCTTAGCGATTGGGCATCATCGAGGTTGGGCGACTGTCGAGATTGTCAGCATCTCTCAGGAGGCTTCGGGATTGAACTATGGCACAGTATGCAACTTACTGCCTTCGGGTATCCGAGGTTTCGACTGATGGCTTCAACCTTCTGCTTCGCTATCGCCTTCACCTTATCAGTCATCCATTCGATCTGCCCGATGTTGCTGGCTAGCTTATTTTGGATCCTTGTCGTCATCTCTTCGAGGGTGTTCTGGATAGCGTCCGTGTACCTGACTTCTACGTACGGCTTGCTAAGCAACCATCCCATCTTCGAGTCAGCCTCTGCCATACAAGTCCTCCAACGTTCTACGGAGCCAGAATCCTATGCAAAGTGGTTAGAATTTTGAAATTGGATGTATGACTATGAAACAAGGATGATGCAGTTACCTTTCCGTTGACCTGGTTCATGAACTCAGTCAAAGGTTGAATTTCAGGCCCATCAACAGCTGTCCTGTACTGTAGAATTGTCTGCCACAAGAAATATGCTTGGATCGCCGGCTTAGTGCTATTGGCCAGAATGTCCGATAAAATAGGAGCATATTCTGGGAAAGGATAGGATGTCCTGTTGACCGGCGAGGGGCTGATTGCCTTAAACACAGAGGGGAGATCAAATTCAGGAACCGACTGAGCAACATCGTCAAATGCTTGGATCTTAACAAGGTCCTATTCGCCAGTTAGCAAAATGAATTCTGACTTCTGTTGGGGCAATATAATGTCTCTTGCTTACCAATACGCTGTCAAATACCGGTGCCGTCGAAACAATCTTCTCCTCAAGCTCAAGCAACCCATGAGCGAGGTCCTTGGCCGCAGCCCTTGTTTCGTTTGTAGGCAATAGGTTCGCGAACACTTGAGTCACCATGGTCTCGTACTGCGACCGGTTCTCTTCATCGGTGTAAAGGACACTTGAAAACTGAGGCCCTGCGGGGATTATAGTTGGAATGAACATTTCCTACTAAGTTAGCTCAAATCACACAAAATGGTAGGAGATGAGCATACGGGATAATTCGGATCAAGATTAGGGCTCAACGCCAGGAACGGGAAGATGGAATTTTGAACAGCCCAGAGATAGGTCTGGGCGAACGCCTTATGATCGTCAGCTCCGAAAGACTTGGGGCTTTCATATTCTTCTGCTGAGATTGGGAAACTCTCGGTAATGTCTCCAAGAAGGGTCACCAGTGGCTCAACGCCACGCTCGGAGATGGCGGTTTCGTTCATGCAGGCATTGTATCCGTCAACTAGTTTCTCAAAGTTCTTGTCATCGAGAGGTGATCCCTAAGACCATCATAAGTTAGCTATTACCGCATATTGTTCTAAGCGAACACTTACCCAAGAGTGATTGGACGGCGTCTCGAGAATATTCTTCATTAGGATATAGTTCGCATCGTTGAAGATGGTGGCCTCCCCAAAACTACTTTCCCACGGGGCAATGACATTATTCTCCCTAAGACCGCCACAAACCACTAAGTCGATATTAGCTATACTATCCAAACAAGTCAGAGAGATAATCGGTTCATACACTCTTCGAAGTTGGTACAAGGGTCGATGTTCTGGAAGTTGGAACTGAACCGAGAGAATATGGTTGAAGCCGTCTGGATACATGATTGCGAGAGGCAGACTGAATTAGTCGGGTATGGAGCCATGATGAAAAGACAACAAGGAAAATAGAAAAAGCAAAACAACAACACGGAAACTTGACGTTGAAGAACCAAGCGGTACAGAACCAAACTTCTAAGCAAGATGTAGTCGTACGCCCATAAGTTATATATTTCAATCCCACCACCTAACATTTAGCGGTGTTCAGCTAGCGTTCAGGCGGAGTTCTATGTTAAACGGAGTCATGTCGATGATGATAGTGATGGCGCCACCAACGGGAGCACAGCTATAATCCTTGACGCTCCATGATAGGGCCACATATTGAACAGCTCTAGGAAGCTAAGATGTGGATCGACAGGCTGAACGGTAGCCAAGACAGGGCTATACTACCTCATAGGACTGCCGCAGTGGATTACAAGGCGGTGCACTCAAAGCTTAATGTTCAGGAATCCGGAGATTTTACCCAAAGAATCTCCCAGTATAGATATTACCGAAAATGGTAACCATGCTGCGTCCCCATTGGATGGTGCCCGATGTCAACGGCGCCTTCCGGAGTGTTGCATTAGGGACTCGCAAGTTGCGTAGGTACCTTTTAGAGCATAGAGGCATAGTGTTCTCTAATAATGCTTGTCACACAAATGTTTGTTAAACATAAGGCATGTAAGACTTACTGAGTGAACCCAACTGATCGTCATGAAGCATGTGTGATGATCTTGGGAGCGGAAGATTATTCGACAGCGTTTCGTTTCCTACTGTTATGGGGTTTGTCACGATTCCTGGTCCTGCCGATATCGTGGTGAACCGTCAGCGTGCCGAAGAGCGGAAATCCCATTCTCTCGCGTAGCGTGCCTAACAACCAGTGGGTCCTGGCGCTGCTGGGGTAGGCCAGCCAGCCAGCTCATGGTGGAGGCTTTATAGCGTAGGACTATGCTGACAAAACTATAAATTTCAGGGGTCCTGCACATCTATTTATATCCATATACTAGCACTGGCTGAGCCGCCTCCCCGTGCCTTCGGCACTGCGCCTTAATTAGCGAAAAGGACAAGATATAAACGTCATGCATAGAGATACCATCATATTGTATAGAGATCGCACCAGAACTAGTTGTATCGGGTATTTTCCGGAAGGATTTGCTAGTCTTGCCCATTTCCCTAATTAAAGCGCAGTGCCGAATGCACCGGGAGGCGGCTCAGCCAGTGCTAGTATATATCGCCGACAATTAGAAAACTCCACGGCTTTAAAGTACGCACCAGTCCTAATACGCCAATGCCCTAACGTATAACCACATTCGTATGTGAACTCTTACAAACAAATATGTCGAGATCAATCATGTGTCGGTAGCACAAGCTCTTGGCTTGTCACTATGATTGATAGAAGGGCGAAATCCGCAAGTCTAGGTTCTCCGGCCTTTGAGGGGATGCATAAAAGGGACTGCTTGTAGATGACAATCATCCTACTCGAATTTATACAGTATTTTGATAGTACATTTTCGGCTACAACAACAACGATTCTCCAGCTGGCTACAAGTGTTTGAGGCCTTCATACTAGTTATACTTGTAAGTGGGATTTCCCCTTCTGTCAGATATTTCTTTATGTTGAGTAGGCTTCCAAAGTCCGTGAATGACCGTTGTGGTCTTGGATGGCATGGGATCCCCACTGATCAGTGGCAATACGATCTTCACTAAATCCTGCTGTTGAGTGTCATGATGCGGACCTTATAGGAGGAGGTATGAACTACCTAGTTGCTCGAGGAGATCCAAATCTGTCTGCTAGGGATCACGGTATACACATAGGTATCTCCCCCGTTGTCCACAACTCCAACCCTACTGTCACGTGGCGCACCTAGGATGAGGGAAAAGAATGCATTGTTCCGCGAGGGATTACAAACTATCTGGCTACGCTCAAGGTATACATACAGAATGTCTCTTTGTCTATAATGTCTAGGTAACACCAAAAGGTGAAACATCTGACCCTTCTTCAATCTAGGAGGTTGCATCTATGTAGGAAGTTTGCGTGGAAGTATACGACTCTCCATCGCATTGCTCTGAGCACCTATGCAAATATGTCTGACCTTGCCATACTATTTGAGGTACATAGTCTCATGGTAAACCTTGATTGGTCACAAATATATACCGCATACGATCCTTGAAAAGTACAGGTCGGAGAAGAAAAATGTGGCTTTAGAGGAGATCCCGCAACACAGAGATTCACTAAATCAGAGACTTCGACGGATGTGTCTATAGTTGACTTTTGAGAGAATATTGGGTTTTAATACTTTATCGTCGTGGGATTAGCATGCTGAATTTATATTTTCAGCCACATGTGTAGACTCTATGGGTATTGTAACCATGGATGCTCCCTGATCTGTGTTACGCTGAATAGGGGTCCCTTTTGTTGCCCAAGGGATGAACTTCTGATAGATAAGGTGGCTTGGGAATGTGGCGCATTGAAGCTGAGCTTCATTTAAGCTTATCTGGATTGCCTCAATCGGCTATAACAGGCATTCAAATGTTAATTTCAAGAAAATTTTGTATCGCATAGCTGCTAAAGGAAGGAAAGACGAGCAATAAAGTTGTATGTTGTGTAAAGTTACAGTTGTAGCCGGACTTTGAGTTCACAATCACATGCATTTTTAGAGTATATGGCTATCAGTGGATCAATTGTAGCTACCCAATTCGTTAATAAAGACCAGTAGCAGTGCGTCATAGCTGTAAGTAGGGGCCCCCGCTAGCGTATCTCCATTCTGTACCGCAATTGGATCCCGTCCCCAGCTTTTCTTTTGAGCCGAGAAACAACATGTGCACTGCCGAGGCCGAAACCAACTTAGACGTCAGCTAATCCATTCTTTGACAACCAAAATGTGTTCCTCCTATTTTCAACGGACATCATAATATTTGTCGTCTTGAGTTGGTTTGACCTAGTAAACACATCAATGGTTCGGTAACATCCCAGGACACACTAATTCTCAGCACCGCCGCTCCCCTTTGCGACGTAACTCCGACCGAGCTCAGTCCCGTCTCTATCGTTTCCCTTTCCTCTCCGCACCCGACCCAGGGCCATCCATAAACCTCAGCCAAGATGTCGTCGCCGTCACCGTCACCCTCACCGTCACTCCCTCCCGCGCTCGAAGGCGTCAAAACCGCCATCGAGCGCATAATCCTCGACCCAGCCTACCACGACCTCCTCGCCGTCATCAAAGGCGCCCGCAACGGCGCCGTCTACGGAGCCAAGGTGCGCTTCCCGCACGCCCTCGTCATGGTCTTCCTCTTCCGCTCCGGCTCCTTCCGACAAAAGCTGTCCCTCGTCCTCCGCGCCACGCGCACCCACGCCCGCAACCTCGCGCGCTTCGCCTTCATCTACAAGCTCTCGTGCTTCCTCTTAAAAAGATACGGCGCCACGCCGGGCAAGGAGGGGCCCTACGACACGTTTCTGGCGGGCCTGTTGGGTGGGTACGTGGTGTTTGGGCGCCGCAGCAGGCGCAGCGGCAAGATCTCTAGCGTCAACCAGCAGATCGTCATCTACGTCTTCGCGCGCGTGGTGCTGGCGCTCGCGCGGCTCGCCGTGAAGCCTGCGTCCCAGGGCGGCTCCGGGCTGCCGTACGTGTCGCGTGATAACGTGTCTGCTGCCATATCACACTATGCGTGGCCGGTGTTTGCGTCGACGTCGTGGGCTGCTGTCATGTACCTGTTCCGCCACCATCCGGAGGAGCTGCAGCCGTCGCTGCGCGGTAGCATGACGTATATCTACCAGCAATCGGATCACTGGGATAGCTTGAGGAATTTCGTGTGGCATAATAAATAAGGCCGAGCCGGCTGGCGAAAGACGAAAAGGGGGTGATGGAGAAGAAGACGTTGAGTTGAGCGTTGACACATTGCTCTATGAGAGCTTTTGTTACTATGATATCACATCACTATAGGCGTTTGCGGTTTACTGGGTCCTAGATGAGTACCTACATTGTACATTTGGGTGTTTTTGTAAATTTATGCTTTTGGCGTGGTTAATAGCTAGGTTCGGCTTGCATTCACGGAGCAGATTGTAGACGGGCATCCTGCGGCTCTACATAGATGAATGGGTAGATGTGGTATACCCTTCCATTACTGAACTGAAACTGTCACGATAATTAATAGTGAACGTCTCTTGCAAATAGGGCATATATAACCGAGGTTTCATTGCCACTCATCCTAAGGTTAGCATTCTGGTCAAGGGTCTGCAACAACCCCGGGGTGATCAGCAATCTGTATAATCTGTAGATCTAGCTTATGTGGAGCAGTATTCCTCATTGAAACTTTTACGTGTTCTATTCCGAATATACAATTCGCAACAAGATTGAGTTCGTTGTTAGCTGTAAATCATGCAGTTTAACAAACAGATGGTGAGCCATGAGAGTAAAACTTGGTGCAATGTTTGATGGGCCGGATATTTTACAAAACCATTTTTTTCTCAGCCAGTGCCTCCCTTTTTGTCTATCCCATATTTACAAGTGCTTCCATCCGTTTGACCACATGATTTGCATTTCGTTGATGAGACACGCCTCTCCGGGCTCATACCGCGGCAGGTCTCCATCAGGCGTCTCGAGCTTCCACTGCTCTAACCTGCTCCGGACCACCCGGTTTTCCAGCCGGGTCTGGAGGGCGACATGCCAGCCATAAATCCGGTTGACCCACGCGCCTACGACTGTCCAGAAGGGATTGGGGAAGCGATTAGTCCTGATCTGGTTATACGCCTTGACATTGTACGCGACACGAACATTCGGATTTAACCACACGCCCTTTTCGGATGCGAGATAGTTGTCCGCATGGATCAAACAGCACTCCGAGCCCTCGAGATGCAGGTCGGCGAGACTATCGTCGATACCGCGGAATTGTAGCGGCGGGTTGGAGTAGAAGGGAGCCGAATCGAACGCCACAATGCCGTTCCAGCACGAAGTTACGCGGACGGGCGCATTGCGCAGCGCTGCGGCGCGCGAGGTGGGAGATTGAAACCATGGCCAGTGAAGAGACACTGTCTTCAGGCCTACGTCGTCTCGGAGAGCGAATGTGTCGTAGTATAGAGGCGATACCTTGTAATCCATGGAGCATGCTGCTGCGTAGTTGTTATCGCGAGTGTTAAATAAGGTAACAATATCCTCGGTCTAGGTCGTTAGACGTTAGCATTCTGCATAATAAATCTAGTGGTCTCTTCGGATATAAAATATGTAGCCATACATCAAATACTACATCATTCAACCAGAGCACCTTGTCAAACTTTCTTCCCTCGCTCTGCAGCTGCTTAAGTGGCTCCATGGCCTGGTTGCGAACCTTGGCAAGGTAGGGTATCCGGCGCAGCTCGAATTGACTCTCGGCAACGTTCCAAATCCACCCGGGTTCTCGCGCGCCCGGCGGTGGCCGGGTATCTATTTCTTCCAATTGCTCCCATACCGTCAATCCCAAGCTGATCGTATTAGAGGCACCTCTCTGGTCGAGAGCTGCCTTTAAGTCCATCAGCGCCTCTTTCGTCCCTTCTTGCGACCCGGACTCAACCGCCGACAGGTGGACATTTTCTGGGCCCAGGTAGTCAACCAGATCCAAAACCGCTTGGTTCCATGCTGACCTCTGAATCAACTCCGTGTTACGGTGTACTGACGCGATGAAGACAGTCGCATTGTTCGCCGGGGATCGCCGGTCGACGTCGCTTAGCTTCGTACGATGGGTGTCGGGACGGCGGCGCACAAGGAGTACGGCGTCGATGAAGAAGAGGAAGAATAGGACGAAGAGGATCGGGCGCAGGTAGTTACGCCTGAAGCGGCGGTATCTAATAAGCATCTAGAAAAAAGAAAGAAACGCTCCGTGCGGGTAGTGAAATGCTTGTACACACAAAGGGAAAGGGAACCGAGCAAGGGAACGACAGGCGAAGTCTGGCAAGCTTATGACATTCTCGAAATGACAGCCGTCTCCTTCAACCCCCGTTCTAGGTGAAGCGAATAAGGAGAGAAGCTCATGGGGTATTCGAAAACCACATACGGTTTAGGTCACGTAATGAATTGAGTAATGAAGAATTGGGATTGTATGAACCAAGGGGCTTGCGCACGTAGGTATGTACGTATCTAGGTACGGAATGGGATGTTTGGCGGCTCGGCGTGTATGTGAGTTATGTAAGGGCGGCCGAATGAAGATGCGCGAAGGCATTGATGAAGGCGTCTTGGCCTGTCCCGGCTAGCTATTTTAATCCATGAATGGGGCAATGGGGCAGGCCCCAGTTAAGGTCCCAGGGGTTTTTGGATCACTCTTGCCTCAGATCCGGGCAGCTGGGGCTTGGAAAAGCTGACCTGACTAACGTGGATTTTGATTGTTGTGTGACGTTGGCGCATTTTTTTTAAAGAGCGCGAAATATGTCCAAGTTTGACCAGAAGTTCAATGTTGCTACTACTGCTGTGATGCGTGTAGCTTGTATGGGTCTAGTTATGCATATGTAAGCACACATGTGGTTGGTACGTGGTTGGTATTACACGACCACGACCCAATGGCTTGGGTAGGACATTGCGAGTGAATAAATCGTGTCGATGTACGATTTATGATTTATTGTCCGTTAATAAGAATTATCCATTTAAGCTGATATTTGAAGGAGGTAGGTACGACATAATGTTGAATACTACCGAGTAAAACCATTGATGTTACGATTGCCAGCTGTAAGCGTAGGGCTACTGCCGTGCTATCGAAACTGACGCCATCGGGATGGTTCAGGTAGCACCAGGCAATTTGTGGAGACCCCAGTCGATACCACTACGTAGTGTATCTAGGCAGCCAGTTCCCTTGTCTCCTCAATTCTGCTGTGTATACCTATGTATCCCTAGTTATCTCAAATGTCGATGACCCAGGCTGAAAGATAATTCCAAGGATATCGTGACATATTTGCGTTTGCCGTAGAAAATGGCGTCGCAAAGTAGCAGTCTTCCAACACAAGCGGAAGAAGGATTCAAAGATGCCGCTTCATATGATGCATATCGGCCTTCCTATCCGCAAGAAGCAGTTGAGAAATTTCTTACGCATCTGAACGTTGCGCAACAATTTGACGCCAAAATCGTGGAGATCGCTTCAGGGACCGGCAAGTTTACTGAGCTTCTAGCCCAACGGCCTGAGAGATTCGTCGTCAAAGCGGTCGAACCACATCATAGCATGAGAGAGAAGCTCGCGCAGAAGAATCTTCCAGGTGTGGAAGTGATCGATGGAAAGGCTGATAAGATGCCGATCAATGATGAGTGGGGTGACGCTTGTATTGCGGCTCAAGTGAGTTGATGGCAATGGCTACAGAATTTGAGAGAAGACTGACGATAACCTCAACTAGGCATTTCACTGGTAAAATATCCAGCCTAGTTAATAAGTTGGAATAGTGTTTGCTCATATTAGAAATCAAGGTTCGCTACTCCTGAGGCGCTGAAGGAGATCCAACGAGTGTTGAGGCCAGGTGCTGTGTTTGGCGCTATATGGAATGTCGAAGACTGTAAGCTCACTTATCCAGCATCTTTCTCATGGATGCCATGGAGTCATTGAGATTTTACAAGGCATTAATCAACAGTCAGATAATAAACCTCAGAGTTGGCCAGCGACCACGAAATGGGAGCAGGAGTTGAATGACTTCGTCTACTCACTGGATGATGGCCTTCCTCGGTTTAGACATTTGGTTGGTCTTCCTGACCGGTATTATTAGCAAGTTCTGGCCAATACTGATTTTATCTATCAAGAAATGGAAAGAAGTATTCGACCAGCAATTACCAGCCACACCACTCCAGGTTATCAAAGATACCTTCACCGACAGCTTGCCTAGATTCAGTCTTCCACTCGGGGAGGATTCTGTCAAATGGACAGTCTGGCTGAGCGAGGAAGCACTCTCGTTACGACTCAACACTTTGAGTCAGATCGCTCTCCTCAAGGGAGAGAAACGAGAAGCCTATTCAAAACTCCTCAAGGAGATTCTACAGGGTGATGAGGTTGAAAGGAATGAGAAGGGTGAGATTGCAGTACACGGTGTCACATTCTTCATCTGGACGGATAGAATATAGATAGGCCTTGAGCTGTCACAGAATATAGAGAAGCATAGGAAAAGATTATTGTCTCTCTTAATTAGGTTTTGGATCGGGGTATTTGTAATTGTCAACCTGTTGAGCTCTGTCTATACCAATGACCATGAAGTCCTTAGAAAAAGATGCTTCCTTATCAAGGTGTAGCTCTCTAGGACTAAGCGCGCAAGGCATCCAGCTTGACTTAAAGAGGGGTCTTGCGTACTGTCAGGCTTCCCTCTGCCTGTAAGATCTTCTCAAGCATAACTCCCATCACAAGTGTGAGAGCTTTGTGTCACGAATCGGCTGAGATGTACATGACTGGAGTGAACTATTAGCACTCATAGTTTCGCATTCACAAACCAAATTTCACTCACCATTGTTGCCTCTCACAAAAGCGTCACCGTAAGTCCTCCGCTTTACACCATTGACGTATTCCTCCGTCTTTTCCAGCGCAATGTTCATGTAGCCATCCACAGATTGAAGTTCACCTATAGTTTGCCATATTAGTATTGGTATGAGACGCATCAACTCAGGCTATGCTGTACGCTAACTGACCTTTGTAAACAACACCGGAATTTAACTTGACGGTGACAGGATTGCCGATGATATCGGAGAGGAAACCAGAGGGGTCCTTACCCTCTCCCTGGGTGGTAGTGCCGTTTTCCATGATGACTATGTGGGTAGGCTGTTTAAGGTGAAGAAGGTTGATGGATGTCGGGTTGCTAAGTGGTAGCAATTCCTTAGTACCAAGTTGTCTGGTCTTTGGTGGGATATGCATATCGGATCCACTCTTTTTGTGCGAACCATGGTGCGCGGGCAGGTACGTACCTCCAGCTGTTAAGGCTGACCAGGATCAAGCGGGGCAAATCTAGACGCGTGAAGCAGCCACCGGGGACAGTGACGGGGAATCACGCGTTGCAGCACCCCAATTAAGTTCCGTCGCTGCGGATTTTTGCACAGAATAAAGTTCTCACTTCAATCCGTGAATGCCTTTTCACATTCTTATCTTCCGCCCTCCTGGAAGGCACCTGAGCGGTGCTCCCAAATTCTCGGCCATTATTTATTCCCGTCTTTGAATATTCTATCCTATTAACCGTCACTGTCGTGCAATCTCGACATTATCTGGTTACGACACAATGGCGGATCTGCAGCAACCTTCATCAATAAAGAAGAAGCTCCCTTTCAAGCGCACGGTTAGGCACAAGTCGAGCGAGGCCACCGATAAAGACGATGGCCTCGCTCTATTTAGCCGATCCGGTGAATTTTTCGAGGAGCAACAGAGACTCGCTCAAGAGAAATTGAAAAAGGAAAAGGCCAAAGCCGAGAAGGCTGCGAGAGAGGCTAAGGCGGAACAAGAGCGCAAAGATAGAATAGCTCGCGAACGTAAAGCCGCCGAGGAGGCACAGAACCGAAAAACCACCAGTGACCAAGACCCTGCGAAGAAGCGACGACGTACTTCGCTTTCCGATGATGACCATGGAGATAAAAACAGCGACGAGGATGATATCTTCGGCTATAAGCCCCCCAAAAAACATAAGTCGCCTTCAATACCCCGTACACCTACTTCTAAGCGTGAGAGCTCCCTTGCGACAAGTACATCAGGGTCAGAAGGACGCTTTGCTAGGTCGCTATCGCGGACGGGCGTACCAGTGATCTCCTTGGAAGATGACGACGATGATGACAACTTTGTTGCACGAGGATCTCCAAAGCGTACTCCGGCCAAGCTTATAAGTTTATTAAATGCTCCGAAGTCAGACCTAACCTCGAAAAGCTCGAATGAGAAGTCCAAGCAATACATAATCCCGCTGGACGATGATAGCGACCTTCAAGTTGATACTGGGGAAGAGCGGAGGGAAGATGAGGAGGAAGACCCTTCTGAGTACTATGTTAGAGCCGCGATGGAACGAGCGAGAAAAGCTAAGGAGGAGCGCGAAGCCAGAGAAAAGAGGGGTAATAGTGCGGCCGCGGACGAAGACGATCCTGTTGTGCAGATCCTGATCAATTCACATCTGAATGGCATCCACCCTTTAATGTTCCGTCGTAAGATATCCCAGAAGTTGACGGTGGTGTATCAGACGTGGATCGAGCGGCAAGTAGCTAAGCATAGTCTTGTATCTCGTCCGGTTCTGGAATCCATGTTCTTCACCTGGAAGGGGAACAAAGTATACCCTCACACGACTCTGCGAACATTAGGTATTAGACCGGAGAGAGATGGCAGTTTGTACCCGGGCTGGAAGACTGACCAAGAGGGCTACCTCGGACGAGATAAGGTGTACTTCGAGGCATGGACTCAAGAGCTCTACGACGAGTACTTGGAAGAGAAAGAAAAGAAGCGATTGCGGGAGATTGGCGAGTTGCTGGAAGAGGAATCCGAAGAGAGACAGGAGTCAGAGCAGCCCCAAGACTCCCAAGAAGACCAGAAGATCCGTGTGCATTTCAAGGCGAAGGACCGGCCCGCTACAAAAGCAACGGTACGGTCTAGCACTACGGCTGCCCAATTGGTCAAGGTGTATCGACGCCTTGCGGATATCCCAGAGGATAAGACGATCGAACTTCGTTGGGATGGCGAAGTATTGGATCCAGAGACTACCGTGGAAGAAGCAGAAATTGAAGATATGGACTCGATCGATGTTCACATCAAGTAAAAAAAGGATTAAAACGCATTATGAGGCAAAGGAAACCCCCATCGGTCTTACGAGTGGGCAACAAGGTTTTGACTACTTCGAACACAAGGAAACCAGATGAAAAGAAACGCCGCATGATTAAGGTACGCCTCTCACGAAACACTGATATATAGCTCATGATACCCGTAGGATTTTTAATAATGGCTTAATGACAACCAAGGGACTTCCCAAGTCCCACAGTCTATGTAGTCTGCCTGCACCCAAAACCGTTTTAACTCCAGGCCAAAACTCCGTCCCATGACATGTATAAGTGACCATAACTAAAATCTTTCCTTCATCCTTGAAGATACTGTGCGAAGATTGTTGTAGACCTTGCCAGGAGGCTTACCCAATATCAAACTCACGATAGACTCACGAGCTATATGGATATTCTTGAATCCTATATTTCGCATATTAGCAGGAGCTACAACAATAGTAGTGTCATATAAGTTGCTGTTCACACATACCCCCTAGAATATGGATCTTCGAATCTGCCAGCACGACTCTTGTCCGCGAGGCATTCTCAATAGCAAACTTGGTCTTGCCATCTTTACCCGCAATACGTCCAATAGCACGAGCTAAGTGGTCGCCATTCAGAGTCTTCACATCCTTGACCTCGAAAGTCTCGATGTATAGGTCGTCTAGTCGCAGCAGGGCGATCGCATCATCCACATCGAAGCCCAGCGCGAAGGCGCGCACGAAGTCCTCTCCTTTTTGCAGGGCGCCCGCGTCTGTTGTGTGCTTACTGGTCCGGAGCTCGACGCGCTTGTTCTTGACGTTCATGCGCACTTGCAGCTTCAGGTGCTCGACTAGCGGCGGGTAAATCTTGGGCCAGGCGCCCTTGAGGGGAGTGAATCGGTGAGGAGGGATGGGGACTTTGCGTGTTTGGATGTGTGTTGCTGGATCCTGTGCGATGCCATTAGCATGAGACTAAAAAGGTCCTGGTATCTAACATACGATGTTCTGTATGGGCGCAAAGTGCGGCTTGTCTTCTTCGTCAATCTCCATCTCTGTCTCTCCCTCCCGTCGTACAGGTTGGAGGATAGCGTTGGCGTCTTCGGGTAGCACGTTCATGCCTTCTAGCGCGAACTCTTCATCTTGGTCGGCTTCGGGAAGCGGGACGTTGGACTCAGGGGTGTCGTCGACCTGCTTGCGCAGGGCTGTCGGTGCGGGCATATTGTAAAGTGTGTTCTTCCTTGAGAGGGGGGTACCGATTGAAATCGAGGGTATATATGAAGAATTGGCGGCTGTTATAGTGCGAGATTGTGAAGCCCGGTATCTTGGTCCTCTTTCGGAATTTGTGATAGTTTTCTAGCGGAGTACTAGAAAAAAACGGCGGTCGATTTGTTTGGTGGGCTGTATTTCCTTATCGATAAGATCAAAATCCAAGCTGCAGGCCTTGTGAGAGGGGGGTATTTGTGGAGTACAAAGAGTGGCGCTTAGTGGCGTTATCGATCCAGCGAAAACAGCTATCTTAGCGCGATATTCAAATCGATTAACGCTATCGGGTATAACCGTTAGTGGATTAGTGGATTATGGGTGGTACAAGATACTGTTGATGTGCTAATGACGAACTTTTTCAAGCTTGAAGCCAAGCAAAATTCTTGATTGGGAATTCATGCTTCTCCATGTTCATGCCGCTTTTTTCACCACTTCCTGCATGGATCCTTACCCCTCGATTTGTTTGTCAATAGAATAATAGGATGACTCTTACTTTAATTATGCTTCCCATCCATTAGGCCCATAGATTCGAATCTACTGTGTTGCCATTGTCATTATCATTGAGTTTCCATTCTCGACATGGTTTGGCTCTGGTTTTATGCCTAAGAACCAGACCATCATCATGAACTTTTACAATGTCTTCAGCAGCTAGGCCTACGATATTAGGCCAGGGACGTCAGGCATGGCGATCCCTATACGAGGTATTCGACACATTCAAGTCGAGAGTGTCGCCAAAGCAGAATCCAATCAATCGTGTTGGGCCACATCAGACTGCTTCTTATTCCTCCATACCGAGGGCGCGATCGTCAAAACCTCCATGGATCTTCTCTCGAGCACCAAACTTCTCCAGCAATAATGTTCGCCGAAGCTTTACTTCCAGTGGCTTGCTGCTTATTGGGCTTGCATCGCCCACGTCAACAACTTCAGCTATGACGGCAACGTGTTCAGCTGTTGCAGACTCTACTATTCTCGGAAGTGCGGTTCAAACGGCAAATATTAGCAAGTTAGCGAGGCAGGCATGGATCAGAGAGATGCATACTTCCAGCCGGAGTAAGAGAGGTAGAATAATAAGAGTCCATCGAAGAACGAAATCCTCCAAGTCTAGCTCCCATAGTGGAAATGCTTCTGTTTCGCAGCAGAAGAATACTCCTCCGTCAAAATCTACTTCGAATCCAAAGCCCAACATGAAGCCTGATACGAAACCGCCCGAAGAAGAGTCAGCATCCGCGTCTGTATCCAAGTATTTTCATCTTCCTGCAATGCCAAATTTACCTCATCGGCCGACGAAAGAGGAGTTCCTTTCTGCCGCGAACGGCTTTTGGGAGCGTCTAAAAGTTCGGTTTAAGTGGTTTTCAATTAGAAGCATGAGACCGTGGAACATAGATGAATGGGGTGCTTTTGTCTCTTGGTTCCTTTTCGGCCATCTTGTCTGGATTTTGGTCGGAACGACTACCTTCTTCTCGCTTGCCATTCTCTTCATCAATACCGTTTTTGCACAGGGTAAGCTCTGGCACTGTCTCTAGAAAAGTCGCAGCAAAACTAATATATCACAGAAACTCTTGCGAAATGGGTTGGCGATTATTTAACAGAATCCGCTGGATTGACCGTGGTGTTCGAGTCAGCCATTGTTCCCCGATGGAAGGACGGTGTCATATGTTTCAGGAACGTGTTCGTATCCCGAAGACCAGGTCAAGTCAAGTCCTCCGTCAGCAAGGGGTCCTCCTCCAATGCTGCTGCGGTTGCTGCCGCCGAAAGAGGAACTGATAAAGAGGGCAATACCGTTGAGGTGGACGACGGCAACTATACCCAATTTGACGTTACACTAAATACCGTGAACGTCACGCTCTCATTCGTCAAGTGGTGGAATGGTAAAGGTCTCCTAAAAGATGTTGAGATCAAGGGCGTTCGTGGAGTTGTGGACAGGACCTCGGTAAAGTGGTCTAGCGAACCCGTCGACCCCTTATCATACCGCCACGAACACAACCCGGGTGACTTCGAGATTGATTCCTTCAAGTTGGAGGACTTGCTTATCACCGTCCACCAGCCAGGTGGATTCCGGCCTTTCCCCGTGAGCATATACTCTTGCGAACTCCCTCAATTGAGGAAGCAGTTCATATTTTATGACTTCTTATCCGCCAACCACATGTCTGGGTCATACGACGGCTCACTGTTCACGATTCATCCGCGCCAAGTTCATAATGTACCAGCCGGCCGTGAGCATACGCCTTCTTTCGATCCATTAGGAGAACCGGGTGCCTGGAAGAAGATTAGCCGTGTTCGAATAGACGGATTGAAAATAGACCATCTCAACCGTGGAGTCGAAGGACCTTTTGGTTGGATCTACGAGGGCAATGTCGATATCGTAGCCGATATAAGATTCCCGGCTGATGACGACGATGGTATCACAAAGGTAATGGCCGATGTCTACGACAAGCTCGAGGAAGCGGTTACGTCAAACCGCTATCTTCGCATTCTTGATAAGCCCCGTCGCGACGAGGAAGTCATATTCAACGCTCCGAATCCCCTTCAGCCTGACGAAGAGGTCTCCCAGGAGGCTGAAACTACAAATGCACCCTCGGAAACGTCATCCGACGACGGCTTCGTCGCGGTTCCGTCACCGTCAAACACCGACGAAGAGCGACCACGCTACCTAGTCATGGACCTCCGTATCCACCTCAATGACGTCAAAGCCTTCGTTCCCGTTTTCACCTCAAACCTCTCATACGTAAACCAAGCCCTCGTGCGACCCATCGTAGCCTACATTAACGCAAAGCGCACATACATCCCCATCACCTGCCGCATCGTGAAGCGCGCCTCCGACTTCGAAGGCTCTTGGACAATTTACGACTGTGGACTCATGGACGACATCTCGGCCGAGGTGTACGCCGCGTTTGCCCGCGACGTCGAGGACCAGCAGAGCCGCGTCCGGCGTTTTAAGAAGGTCGGCTTCTGGACTTTGAGTCTGGCCATCCACGCCTTGTTTATGGGCATGGCTGGGAATGTCATCTGAGGTTTCCTCCCCTCCTCCCCCCTCGGGTTCGAACCGGATTAAATTCCCTTCACCTTCCTACCTACCCCTCCCCCTCCTCCACTTATTTGTAAATAAAATGACTTTGCACGGAGTATATGATGATGATCAATGGAGGGGCGCGTGTGCATAGAAACAGGACTTTTGCGGACGCGGATGGACTATGTTTGGGCTGGATGGCATATATGTATGGAAAACTGGGGTGTTCGGCGTTCGCGTATGCCCGCTGTGGTTGGGCTGTCCTTTTGAGTCGGAAATACCCCCCTTAGGCAATAGAAATAAAAGAATCTACTAGCATCTACTTGTTGCGTACTCTTTGCCTTACTACTATGTAAGTACTATGTGGATGGTCTACGAAAAGAGTGAGGTGTTCGGAAATGTATAGCAAGTCCAGTTTCTTCGCAACCTGTCTAGGTACTAGGCTAGCCTCGTCTGTCTACATTCTTCAGGCCGCACTTCCAGCTATCCGTTTACCCAACCCACCAAATTCAATGCATTATATCACCATAGCCTCGTAACCTAGCGTGGCTCGGCTTGTCTTGATCTATTACCGCGATGCAAAGTGTAAATGCAGGCAGAATCCCCCCTCGAGTTCTTGTCAGGAACCGACCTGACTGACCCCGATGCGGCAGGCCGGTTCTATTACTACCTAATCGAACCATACGCCCATCGGTTTTCGTTCCCTCAAGACTCTAGTTGTCCCATCATCACCAATCGTCGACTCTGAGGGTTGAGTAGGGCGGTATGGCTGGCACTCGCGACCTATTCTAGAAATACAAAACGCCAAATGTCGCGAGTCGGGGTATAGCTTCATCAAAATCCAGTGCGGTCGTAACTCCATGAAGCGGGGGCAGCCCACATGCAGGTAGGTAGATGTCGTGGCGAAGGGTACGAATTTCGGGTTTCGTTGATATCTTGTTCACATAAAGTCGTCACTAGACAGAAGGTTAGCCTTTGAGGGACATTTATGATCAACTTATTAGGGCAACTCACTCTCCGAATGCGTCGTCGTCATATGCGCCGACATCGGTCGTGTTGGGTCTGCTAGCAACCAACGATGCCTTGGTCTTTTGCGCCTTGGTCTTCTTGCCGCCCTTTTCGGCCGCCTTCTCCTCCTTCATCTTCTCGTTGCTGAGCGCGGTTAGCGTGCTGGCAACCTTCTTGATCTGGTCGCTTGGCAGGTCCTTGGCGAGTTGCTTAGCGAACTCCTGGAGGAATAGGGTGTAATGCGCCTTCTTGGAATTATTGCCGATAATCGGGACCATGATATTGCGTAAGTTCTCGAACTGGGCCTTGGTCTGGGGGTTGAAGAGCGGCAAAGAACTCAGATCGACGGTCTTGGTTGGGTCGCGAGCGTCGATTGGTACGGCGGAGCCCACGGTGGTTGCCTTGCGCCCGTTGCTGAGGCTGATACCAGCATCGCCAAATAGATCCTCAGCGTGCTTCAGGTCGGAGTCCTTTTCGGTACGTCGCAGTCGTTCACGGCGTTGAGCCTCGGTCTCTTCGTCGGACACCTCCTCACCCTCAGCCAAGCGACGAGCTCGCTCAGCCTTGTGCTCGGCGATTCGTTGGGCTTTGGACTTCTTGTTCGCGGCGGCTTCGGCCTCAGCCTTAGCCTTGGCCTCAGCAGCCTTCTTGGCCTTCTCGCGCTCTACTTCGGAGTCTTCAGCAGCATCCCAAGACTCGAGGACCTGACGGTAATAGGTTAGTATTAAGTGTTCGAAAACCGGAAAAAAAACCCCTTGACGAGTCGTAGACTTACATCACTATCTTCGCCCTCTTCATCTTCGAACTTGTTGCGGCGGATGGCGCCAACGGGTGGAGAGGAGGGAGGAGTGCTAGCCGCTTCGTCCTCGTCGTCTATATCCGAAAGAGCGGTCAGCCAGGTTCATTTAAGGTGATAGATGCAGCCGCGCAGGCATGCCGCATTAATAGGAATTAGGATAACCCAATAGACCGGGAATAGTAGACGTAGTGAAGATCCACTGAGACCCTATCAGGCGCGCCGCATCTTCATGGTTCCCGCGGGTTGGTTACACGCTTTAAGAACAGATCGCATGTAGTGGTGTAAATTGGCGATGTGTCAACTTTGGAGACGTGCGCCTTTTCGCATAGAGGCAGAAGTAGTAGAGAGTAACTTACCCCACTGTTTTCGGGCAGGCATCGTGAATTGGTTGATGTCGATAGATCGAAGATTGAGGTTGGTTTTGCGATGAAGAAAAGCAGTTGCCGATTGTGGGAAGCGTTGTTGTAGAAAGCAATCGAGGTCGGCTCAAGGAAGGATGCAAGTTAGTAGGTAGAAAAGGTAAGAAGGTCGATGAAAAGTCGGCGGAGATTGGGCACAAAAATCAAAGTGAGACTTATTATGTACCTAGTATTTAGGTTTACCTAAATTTTTGTGCGCCTGTTGTGTGTTGTGGGACACTTGGAAAACATCTACTATGCAGTAAAAGTGTAAGTCGCAGAAGTCGCAGTGGGCATTTGTGCCTGACGCTTCTATCCGGCTCGAGTCTATTACAGGGTACTTACCTACCGTATTTACTGTCATGAACAATGGATATCCATGCACAATCTATCTCAGGTTATGTACATAAATAGCGGCTGGACGCGGGAGGTTTGCGGGGCACCGAACATTGAATTCAAGTTCTTTCAAGTTCGAAAAGGCCGATACAGCTGGGTACTTATGTACCTAGGTACCCCATAACAAGCATCTACATGTATGCTAGGAGACCCTTCTTGGTCCTTCTTTATGACGTCGACAACAACATTGAAAGGACCAATTCTGAAAATAGCCATCCCACGCCTGCCTACCTTAATTCATTTCATCACGTGCAACAATAAAAAAAAACCATACAAGAAGAGTTTTCATTCAAAGCCACTTGTTTACTTGACCAAACTAATCTATCAATTTTATCAATTGCATGTTGGGCTTCTATACGTAAAAGGTCAAAATCTAAATCAGGTCTTATTTTGTAGTAAGGACAATATTGCCATTTGAAAGAGAAGGGAAACAAGAAAAAAAAAGAAAAAGAAAAAAAGCCCGGGCTTGGTCCTTGAACGAAGAACCTTCGATGATACAAGTCGATCACTTACGCCACAGTATATCTACTGTCAACGGTGACTTCTCCCTAGGCGGTTCGTTTTCATGCCTAGCGTACTAGATCGATCATCAAACTTCGCGAAGTTGACCCCCTAAGAGAAATGAGACCAGATCACTGGAATGGTGGCTACCACTGCTGCATTGACCAAGCCTTGCCATCCAGTCAGCAGCACCCAAACCAGGTCTCTCCAGAAACATTGCCCTTAACCCCGCTGAGCCAACTGGATCAAACTTGCATCGTTGCAGAAAAATCCGCTTGTTATGTTTATATGTCTTGTGCCTTCGAAAGAGAGAATGCACAGGCCATGCTTTGGAGGTCAGTGATGCTGAATGCTGATGAATTGGTGTTGCATCATCAAATCTCGATTAGAATACGCTGCAGCGGAATACTAAATTTGGAAATCATGTACTATGGTAAGCTACCCGCATGCACTAACGGATCGCATTGCAGATTTGGCGGCGCATTGAAGATGACTCACCTGCCAAAGCCTTTCAAGGCCTTTTGATGACAATAACGACGAATCCGCCAACAATCGTCGTAGTTCCGAGTGCCATCTAACCTACAACATGCCTTGAAAAGCTCTCTACGAAAATATTTCTTCCATAGAAGTATTTCGGAGAGATTCCAAACTCCAGAACAGTAATTACCTAGGTAGGGGAACTCGGCAACTACAATATCTATGGTTCTGGCCGTCTATTTGCGCTGTCCAATAGGAGTTGAAGCAATCCCCAGTTATAAAACTTTTTGGGGGATACATGATTACAGACAGCTCTTTGAAAGTCGCCGAGAGCCGACCGGGTTTGAGGGCGTTTGAGGCGATTTCGCGCTCGAAAATGTCCCGGAGAGCCCCATTCCATCTCAACACCCCTGAGTTCCTGTAATTCCCGACTTTTAGGGGGCACCTGACACTTTAACGAGACCGCCAATGACCAAGAAGGTAATGAAGATGAAATCTCGGTGCTACAGTGCTATCATATTTTGCCATTCCTGCCAAGCATGAGGCTGTAAGGGCATGAGTAAGAATTGCTACCCTTGAATCTGTACGCGCTAACAAGAGAAGTACGAAAAGTGGTATCCGCTTCTTTCGCCGTCTGTATTCGGCGTTTGGTTGTGGACTCCATCTGTTCGCCGGACAGTCTTCGTTACGGATACTAGATTCAATCTCATCTCTCCCTAAGTAAGGCAGGTACCTGGACTCTATTATGGGTCAGCAGGACTTGAGTTATTTGTCTGTGGACTGTGCCTCGCCGGCCGTAAGCACATACCACGTAAGTAAAGATGTATAAGTATTTCTGCCTCCTGAGGCATTCTTCTGCTCTTTCCGTTTGTTGCGCCCAAGCCCCATAGGGAAAAAATATCCATAACTTGACAATCATTTTTTTCTTCAAATCCAGCTACTTGAATAATATCATCCTGTTCCACAGACCCATCACCCTACTATTGGCTTGGTAGTCCTGGTCACATAGCTACTTGATCACATAGCTATCTACCCCCAATGTTGTCAGCTAAGGTTCAAGCTAACCTTTGCTCGCCCAAACAAGTTGTCCGGCTCTCCAGAGCTCTGGCTCCCTTGTTTCATGCCTCTTATCCTGCGGGAATTCGCATCGGCCTCGTCACGTCCCTGCAACACAATGGAAGTTCGCGGGCCTTTTCCACAAGCCCCGTAACGAACTTCAGGGAATTCTTCCCAGTCAAGGAGACCGAGCATATCCGTGAGACACCGCCGGCGTGGCCTCATCATGGCTACACTGAAGAGGTTGGTAATAACCTGGCATGACCCGCCTACCTTATGAGACTTATACACGAATATAATAGAGCAATGGCTAACAGATCAACTTCAAATAAAGGAGATGCTTAGTGTGGTCCCAGCTCATCGTCCTCCTAAGACATGGGGTGACTGGGCGGCTTGGAAGTTCATGCGTTCGTGCAGATGGGGAATGGATTTCTTCACGGGTATGAAGAAGGAGCAGAAGGTTGATAAGGCGAATCCGACCACCGCTGTCGATACCATCAAGCCCTTGACCGAGGGTCAATGGCTACTGCGATTCCTCTTTCTCGAGTCCATCGCTGGCGTTCCGGGTATGGTTGCTGGAATGTTGCGACACCTTCACAGCATCCGACGTTTGAAGCGGGACAACGGCTGGATCGAGACACTTCTTGAAGAATCCTACAACGAACGAATGCATCTCTTGACGTTCATGAAGATGTGCGAGCCGGGTAAGCAATAGTCACTCGAAGTAATTGTTCCTATCTACTGACAAGGTAACTATCAGGTTGGTTCATGAAGCTCCTCCTGATTGGTGCTCAGGGAGTGTACTTCAACGGTCTCTTCATCACCTACCTAATCTCGCCCAAGATCACACACCGATTCGGTAAGTAATAATTGCTGCCATCCTTTTCGCTCTATTCACAAGACTAACCTATCTTAGTTGGTTATTTGGAGGAGGAAGCCGTCCACACTTACACGCTAGCAATCAAGCAAATCGAGGAAGGCCACCTACCCAAGTGGTCGGATCCGAATTTCGTGGTCCCTGACATCGCTGTCAAGTACTGGCACATGCCCGAGGGCAAGCGGACAATGAAGGACCTTATTCTCTACATTCGAGCCGACGAAGCTTGCCACCGAGGCGTGAACCACACTCTCAGCAACCTCAATCAGAAGGAGGACCCGAACCCATTTGTTAGCGAATATAAGAACGGTCGGAGTCCGCCTAGACCCGCTCTGAAGGCTGAGGGCTTCGAGCGAGAAGAGGTTATGTGAGTCCGTCGAAACGACTCATCACGACCCACCATAACGTTCATTGTTTTTATTGCGTGGGTCGTTCATCTCCACTTTTACTGTGGTCGTCACCACTGGAAGGGCATAGGAAAAGCATAGGAATAGAAAATGGTTACGGTTATATCACGTTAAGCCGGCGAGCTTGTAGGAATACATTGGAATGGCGTTCGGTTGCGTTCATGCATAATATCCGGGAAGTCCCCGGGTAAGGATTGGCGGTAAATTACTAGAGTAAAAATACCCATAGAATGGACCGGAGGAGGTGCACAGCGCTGCAACCCCCTTCAAGTCCGCATCTCGACTCATCTAGACGACTAAGATAATCTCTACTTCCCTCTCACTCAAAGTAAGACTCCGTCGCAACTCCCCGGTGTAACAACGTATCTGGATTTGTTCCCAACAGACACATGAGATAAGCAAAGCGGGTAATAAACGTTGAGGCCCGTCAGCACGGAATGAACACAACAACTTCAGCTCGTACGATTGCCTTGCGTTGAATAGGCTACCTCCCAATTTTTTTCGATCTCACTAGTCCGAAGAAATACGCGCATATGTGAGAACAATATTGAGATCCCTTATCTGTCCGTACATCGCGAAAAGCAAAATGTTCCACTCGTGTCACTGTGGGACAACATAATTTGCTCTTCAACAAACCACCCGCGGAGTTTCAGTCTCATTCTATTGTAGGTACCTAACCTGCCCACCAATGTAATGTCACCCCTCTATTAAACTTTTCAATACCGGACGAAAATCAAACAAACTCCCATAACATCATTAGCGTCGTGCTACCTGGCAATTACTTCCTCCCCCACCGCACCACGCGGAAAATATAGTACGTGGCAACCGTAGCCATGATGTTGAACACGATATAAACCCAAAAAAGCCCGTAGTTCCGCCACCTATCATCCCACTCGATGCCCGTCGGCGCTAGGTACTGGTCCGCATACCGGATGCTGCAGTACCGGCAGCCGGAAGTGTCGTTGTAGTTCTGCAACTGCCCCGTGGCGGTCGCCAGGTAGTCCCGCATGTACTCGTAGCAAGTCTGGCCCGTCGGCGGGTCGAAAATCGACGTCTCGGTCGCGGAGCACTCGACGGCGCGGTCGTGCAGCTGCGTGCCGACGATGCCGCCGATCCAGTACGTGAACGGCGACGTGCGGTACATGAAGATCCAGAAGCCCGGCAGCGCGGACGGCGACTGGAAGACGCCGCAGAAGATGAGACTCATGAGGACGAGTAGGGTGACGAGGGCGCCTGCCGTCTGCGCGTTGGGGAGCGCGGCGACTGTCATGTGCGCGAAGGTGCTGCAGTAGATGAAGAACTGGATGACGAAGAGGAGGACTAGACCTTGCCGGTCTGAGCTCTGGATCCCGGTGATTGGGTAGTAGACGCACGCGTAGATTATGATGCCCGCGATGATCTGGTATGGGAGTTCCACGATGGTGTTGGCCATTAAGAACGACTGCCAAGAGTATACCTTGGAGGGACGTTCGCGGACTTCGTAGAGGGCGCGCTGGGTTGTGAAGAGGGGTTGAATCTAGCATCTGATTAGCACATAAAGATCTTGTGTATTAGGTGGCAGGTGGTGATATTGCCTTACCTGTTGGACTAATGGAGAGAATAAGGTAGCGATCATGAAGACTCCGAAGATGACATTCCTCATGCCTGCGAGCGAGGCGCTTGCTTTCCAGAACGAAAAGCCGATGAAGATACCTGCGGACAGAGCAAGTCCCCACTTTGCGCCGACGTAGCTGGGCATGCGCCAGTACTGCTGGAAGATTCTGTACGTGACGAACTGGAGCTGGGTGAAGAACGATGCGGCGAACTCGCCCTGGTTGTCGTGTTCTTCTTGACTAGATGGCGCCTGAACTCTTGAAGCATGGATGCGGTCGATTTCAGCATTCGTAGCAGCTCGTTCCTCGCTCGCGTTCCACAGCTCATGCCAGTCCTCGCCCCGAGGGTTGGTGCCCTCATTTACGACTTCAAGCATGTACTCCGCAGGGTTCTCTTGGTCGTCGCATACACGCGCCCCTCTGGCTTCAAAGTAATCGAGCATAGTCCGTGAATTCTCACCGATGTTGCCGAAGTAAATGGTCTTGCCTCCTCTCGCAAGGAAGAGTAGCCGGTCGAATTGCTGGAAAAGCAAGGCGCTAGGCTGATGAATGGTGCATAGCACTGCCTGGCCCGAATCCGCGAGCTTTCGGAGAAACGCGCAGATGGCCCATGAGCTCTGTGAGTCGAGACCGCTGGTAGGCTCGTCGAGGAAGAGAAGGAGCTTCGGCTTTGCTGCTAGTTCGACACCAATGCTGAGAAGTTTACGCTGTTCGACGTTTAGCCCCTCTCCTGGCACGCCGACAATGGCGTCGGCGAAGTCTTCCATATTCAACATCGCAATAACCTCCTCTACGAAGGCATATTTGTCCGCTTTGCTAATGTGACTTGGCTGGCGAAGAACAGCGCTGAACCGAAGACTTTCTCGGACCGTAGCCGTTTCAAGGTGGAGATCTAGAGAGTGTTAGTGCAATCAGGTCACCGAATTCGCGTTCGAAAACGACTTACCTTGCTGTTGTACGTATCCGGTGTTTCGTTGAAAACTGCGTGTTAAGGGCTTGCCATTGACTAACATGTCGCCAGTGATCACGCCCATGGTGGTTCGCTGCGCTAGTACATCCAAAAGCGTCGTCTTACCTGCTCCAGATACACCCATCAGAGCTGTGAGAGTTCCCGGCTTGGCCCAACCAGCTACGTGGTCGAGTAGTCTGCGAGACTCGCCTTTG
The DNA here is from genome assembly GCA_023628415.1 of Hypoxylon sp. PDH2405. Taxonomy (NCBI): domain Eukaryota; kingdom Fungi; phylum Ascomycota; class Sordariomycetes; order Xylariales; family Hypoxylaceae; genus Hypoxylon; species Hypoxylon sp. PDH2405. Next base: position 55,758 of record JAMAKT010000048.1, read on the forward strand.
ATTTCAATGTCATATACTACATCTCTCCACGTGAATATGTCTCTCTGTGGTTCAATACCCATAATCTTTTGCCGGGGAGCAACAGTCATGTCTGTGAAGAGCGAGTCGGACGATGACTTTGGGTCCAATGCATTCTGCTCTTTCTTGTTTTGGGATGCGCCTCCAAAACGACGACCCCGTCGGAAAATGAGAACCAGGGCAGTGCTGCTGGTGGACGAGTTGATCTCTGTCGCAGCGACGTACGTAGACATGAAGAAGATCAGGAACGCAATTAGGATGCCGAAGTTGCGCCAGACGTGCGAGTAGGAGTATTGATAATTAGCGGCTATGTAGTCATCGCCGTTGACGGTTAGGCGGCCAGCAGCCGAGCCAACGGCCGAACAGATCCACGAAGTTCCCTGCAGCGGCATGTAAGAGGGGATGAAACTGGAGCATCCAAACTCCCGATTATGGAACTCGTTGGAAACCAGGATCTCGAAGGCGTAGAAAACGGGATTGAGCCAGCGAAGCCACCCAAACCAAGCCCCCATCTGAGGGACCGCAATGACGAAACCAGTGTATATTACCAGGATGAGAACCATGATACCCGCCAACGACATCGCCTGCGAAATGGTCTTCGTGACGGCCGATAACGTTCTGAAGATGGCACTCATGGAGAAGGTAAGTATGTAGGTGATAAGGAAGTACAAGAAGAACGGCCCAGCTTCGCGGCGAAGTCCTGACAGGAAGTATAGGACGATATTGAATGCAATTGCCTGTATGAACTTGATGGGTATGTCGGCCACTATGCCCGAGATAGCCTCTGTCGCTGGATGGTAGAAAGCATATGAGGCATGCTTTTCTACAATTGGTCGTTGAGCGTATAGACTACTGACTTCGGAGAGGGTGGAGAGAGCGTTGATGAGAACAGCGAGGAACAGAGCAGATGCTCGGGATTGAAAGCTGTCAGTAATAGGTGTCATCCCGTAGAAGACGGATCCTACGATGAGGGCAGCTATGATGTTTACCATAGCCTGAGCGAACGTGGCTGACTTGTCGTTCCATATCCGCTGGTAAGCGCGCTTGGTGGTGAGTCGGATCTGCATAGGCAAGCTAATAGTGTACGGCGACTTAGGACGGACATATTTGGCCTGCATGAAATTCTTTGCGTTGCGGAGTCCGGAGATGAATTCATCCTTCTTAACTATGCGCGACTGCCGCTGATATTGAGCAATCTCGCGGTTTAACTCCTTGAACTCCGGCGAATTGCGCCAGTACTGCTGGAACTCTTCAGCAGTACGAGGTACTTGGTCCTCCATCCCTTGTCTTGCTTTGCGCTCACCGGGGTTGGTAATCGCGGTAAGGAAGTCTCCTGTCGTTTGTCGAGGAGGGCAATACCAACCCTGGCGTTCGAAGAACTCCTTGGCTTCGGTGGCGGGACCAAAGTAGATCTGCCTCCCATCGTAGAGAACCGTCACTTTGTCGAATTCGTCATAGATAGCTTGACTAGCTTGGTATATGGCTACGGCATTTGCGCTCCCGCCTATATCAGAAGCCAGCCTCAGACTCTGGACAAATTTGAGCGCTGTAGCCGAGTCAAGCCCTCGGGTGCTACCCAGCTCGTTAGTGGAGAATATTATGGGAATAGGGGCTGGCGGTCTAAATCACCTATTATCCCATGCTGATATTGAAGATCCGGCTAGCATCATTTCGGCTATACTAACTCGCTTCCTCTCTCCTCCCGAGACACCTCGAACGAAGTCATTACCAACTCGAGTGTTGTAGGTGTGAGATAAGCCGCATACCTAAAATTATACGGTTAGCTGTGGAACGTGTCCTACGACACTGGCGGGAGGAAGTTAAATGAAATCTTGAGCGAGAACAGGAAAAGCCGACACAAAAAACTTACAGCCATGACGATCCGTACTACATGCTGAATGAACTCATTCCGAGACATGCCATGTATCTTAGGCGATGGAGTGCGACAGGCGGCGGCGAACTCCAATGTTTGCCCAACTGTTAGATGAGGGAAGTGTTTGTCGACCTAGTTACCATCAGTGTCCGTAATGAAGGGATCGTTTCAGAGCCGTCATACCTCCTGGTTGTATGCCACTTCTCCTCTGAACTCATTCACCATCTTGTCCTGCGGAATGCCATCGTAATGAATGACCGACTTCTCATGAACGTGTAGGCCATGTAGCTCTCCACAGAGAGCCTTCAGAAGCGTACTACAACCCGAACCAGGACGACCCAAAACGAGCAACAGCTCACCACTCCTAACCAAGCCATTGAAGCTGTGTAAGATCTTTCTCTCCCTGGGTCTCTCTCTGGAAAATAACTTCCCAGGAAGTTTCAAGGGCCCGAGCGCGATATCCGTGACTGTCTGTTGGAACTGTACCGGCTCCCCTGATCCTGATATGCTGAGGGTCTTGAATACAACGCCAGTGCGAAGACCTTTATGCCCCTGGTCTTCAAGTCCCTTCGTGAAAAGCTGTAGCCACTTCCTGATATCAAAGTCTTCGTGCTGTGGATTTAGTTCTCCCTCTTCACCTTGCTCGACAATGCTGGGGATGGTGTGGATAGCGTTGGGCGGCGGATCTCGAGAGGCATTAAGTCTTGCTGACAGCTCCGATACCATCTGCCGGAGCTCCTGTACTTCTTCAAGCAATGCTTGGGAGGTTGGTCTGTCCCGTCGGCGATAGTCATCTTGGTATTCGGTCCTGGTATGCCACGAATTGTCGTCTGTAGAGTGGGTGATGGGACTCGGTAGGGTCGTGTAGAAGGGCGCTCCGCTAGGGTAGCCCTCCGATTCATATGGAAGTGCCTGCATGACGACTGTATATATGCTCCAGGTGGTCTACGTAATCGGCACTCCACCCGGGCTTCGTCCCAGGAATCTATGCTATAGGGAGGAGGCTGTTTTAGGTATGAGGAAGTGAAGGTAATTTCTAGATTATAGGAGGGAGAAAGAACTTAAGGTCTACCACGTTCTACTTCAGATCTAAATCTATCTAGGCATATGCAGTCACTCCGCCTTCCCCGATAGTCAGCTACGTATTACGGGACTACGTGTATACCAACACATGCACAAGAAAAGCCATGGAAGGAACCAAGAACTTCGGTCAGCCTCGGGGTCTTATAGGTATCCGGTTGCACAAGGTGTGACCAATCCTCATCGTGAATGAACGCCGCGGTGATCCTCTGCCGATGATGTGAGCTGCGTTAGTCCCGTAGATCCCCATCGGAGCTGAAGTCCTAAGCGTCAGCCTCTTCGGCATATCGTATTAATATGCCTATCTATGGTGTGGCTGATGAGGTTCCTCTCAGTAGACGGCAGCTGGTACGGGATTTACTAGATACCGATGCTTCCGAATGTATGTTTTGCTCTTGAGTATTCGGGGCCGCATCCAATGAAAAGTCCGACTTTGTCGTTGTGTCTGCCGGGCAATGTCATCATCCTATCAGGTAAAAAGCCGATAGAATCTGGTCGGATATATCGGTTTAAACTTCTCATATCATGCATTTCTACCAAATCAGGCGTTCACATTAGAAACTGTGCATTGAAAATAATGTGCTCTTTCTAAGATACACGAATGCCAAGTCTTCGAAGCAAGTTCTGCAAGCAAAAGTGCCTACCTAAGAGTTTGGTGGCACCAGCAAGTTTTAAGCCAAGTCCATGCGTGAGATCTAATTCTTGTATGACCTGGGAATCATTGGTAACCTATTCACTGAACTATCCTCCCTTTATGGACTGAATTATAAATCGTATTATGCATTGAATCCTTTGGTGTCGTAGTTACTCCAACAAAGTTTTCCTCATCCTTTGAAATGAGGTGCGTATGTAGATATGGGAAGGATCTCACTCGTAATCAAATGCCGTCGGCACCGATGTATCACATAGAGCAAGCCTCCACATCTGCCACACCTTGTCTGACAAGTTACCTCCAACGCCCGTTTTCCGCTACGGAACTTACCCATTCTGGCAAACCGCCGCCACACTGCTCGCTCGAGTCGACCAACATATCACATATTTATAGAGGTAATCCTCTCATCTAAGTGGAAAAGTTCCCCTTAGCTTCTTCTATTAGAATTATAGCGTGTATTAGTCTAGGCAGTACCGGAGCTAAGTTCTTATCTTACATAAAGGCATCCATAATACGGCAAATCCAACGGAATCTTAGAAAATATGACGCCGATGTTATCTTACTAAAGTGCAAGACACCGGGCTAGATTAGCTGGATGATCCCAGTTTTCGTTTTTAATGTCCGAGGATGTCGAACCAACGGTTTTGCCGAGATGTCTAGCGCTGTTCGGAATGAAATTGCTTGACCTTTATATTCGGACATAAGAATTCGGCTTTAAGGGCATACGAGCCACGCAGATGTATGTATACGATTAAGCAATGATGGATCTTGAGGATTTTTGTAGGGCCATGGTTGAGTGTTCTTTGCCTTACTTTTTACTTTTTCGTACATCCTCTAATAAAGGGCCGCATTTCCATAGTCGTACTTGTGCGGCTCTTATTCAAGAACTTGCTATGATACTCTTCGCCTCTTCCTGGCACCGCCACCAGGTTGTAGTACGAGATAAGCCACGAGCAACCCGGGTGTAGTTGATAAGTCTTATAATAGGAGCAATTCTCTTTTCTTGAGAGTCATGGCAAAATTGGACGACTTTCTTATTTACTATGCATCACAACAGCACGAAGACTTAAAGCGTTGTTGTTCCCTTTCAGGAGCCGACACCTTGACCCACTCTCCATCTCATTACGCGTGAAATGAAGCCCGCTTTTATAACACAGCTTCATATACTCATATTTAAAACAAGGGTATGGCTGTTCGATAGAGCCGCTATCAATTGCTATGTTTTAGATGAGAACACGGTAGATAGGTCTGCGGGGACTGTACAAGGGAACAAAAGGGAGACGGGCGGTGAGGAGATGTCAATTTGTATTGGGTTGAAAGGTTGCGAATGATGCATTGTACTTGGATGCTTCCGACTTAATGAGTTGTTTATGCTCGGCGCTGCGAACTGTGATCTTGACTGAAAATTGTTCATTGACTATATGGTGGTAGAGCAATCTGTCGTCGAAAGGGCTATGTTGAGAAAGCAATACGAACTGGAGCTAAGCCAAAGCAGTATAAGATATGGGCGAATCCGAGGAAGAAGGCTTGTTGAGCTACTTTGCAACCTATCTCGCATATTTGCGACCGCTGGCGTAAAACTTCTTTCACTATGACTGCTATATATGGCATTTCCGGGAGGTCATTCGCCTTGGGAAGCCTATATGATTCGCCATCTGTGCAAATTCGGTCGACTTCTGCTTGGGCATGTGGAAGCTTGCCGAGTGAAGGAAAAGAAATCCACATAGCTCCGGTTGGTGCTTCCTACGAACTCGCCGGTCATTCTCATATAGTCATCGAGTTCGGCCTCTGTTTTCAGAGGACAACCTATGACCCTCCTATACGGCACCGACGTCGCATACCGGCCGTTATGAGCGGACAATAGTTTAGATTGCTGAAGATGATGGCTCAGAAGGTCGACGTCTTCTACTTCTTGCATTCCCGCGTATACCCTGAGGTTAGAACCCTTAAGCAACTGCTGTATCACTCGGCGCCCCGCCCTCCACTTGTCCTCTCGTCTAATACCAGTGCATTTTCCAATTGCTTACAAGGTCGCTAGCAATATGCATGTGGGCTCGTCCAGTTGTGATCTTGCCTCTCTTGTCTATGAGCTCGGAAACGACTCTGTCTGAGTCGAGTATAACCTACCTACGTGTTAGAGCCCATGTAGGTAAAGGGTTACCATTTCGCAGTATGAAATCAACGGGGCGTTAACAATTCTCTTACAGCTAGTAAGCTAGCGTTTATAAGGAGGGCGTGCGTGAGGAGAGCAAGTCTATAATAGGTGGTTTACGAGCTCGCCATGGTGGCCATGATGGCAGCGGACAACAGTTACTCAAGGTTATCCTTCGTATCCAATGATGCCCCGGCCGTTACAAGATGTCACTTAGTCATTTGGGGCGCTTGATCTAATGTATGGTGGAAAGTATGATATATTAGAAGGAGGGGAGCGCGGCTCCATGATCTGTGGCTGGTTCTATGTATTAATGGAGATACCCACGTTCAGGTGAGATGTAAGCCATAGTATATTCGACTTGACTCCCGACTCGTGGGTTCCAGACAGCGAACTTATGGGGCTTCATATGCCGAGCTCATGCGGCTCGACCTCCTGTCCGGCATGGCTTCGCCGTCGACACACATCCCTTTCGTGGTAATGTCAAGCGATACTATAGCTCTATGCATTTGACGAGGGTTACTATAGACATCCCTTGCGCTACAGTTACGCGTCACATATCTACAGGTAGGTGGATACGTCCTTCGGGCTTAAATAGTATCATTTGCCGGGTTAAAACGATCCCACCTATTCCGATCCACCCGGCTTTGTGGGTTACTGTCTTCCGAAATATTATTTGTACTTGAAACAACAATCTAGATGAAAACTTCGATGGTCAGGTAGCCCATTGCTGAGTGAAGCCTACTTCACAGCCGCGGTTACCACTTGACATGTCCTGTCATGTGGTGCACCCAGGGTGATGGGAAGAAACATGTCGTTCCTCAGGCAGCTGGAAACAATCTAGGCCAAGGCCGTGCTATACGTGAAGCTTCTTTGTCTACCATGTCTCAAGTAACCCCAGTAGGTGAAACACCTAATACGCCCACTTCGTCACGACTACAAATCATCTCAAGGGCTTGGATACCATCTCCTTATCAAGGTTCCGTTCAGACCCACGGAGCCTTGGATGGCGTCATGTTATTTGTTAGTCCCTGCTCAAGTGTTGTGCCGACTTCCGACGAGTCGAAATGGGTCCGGGCTCTTCTGTGCTATGTTCGTCATCACCGTGATGCTCGGAAAAGGGCCATTGGTACTCGGGGGCATTCCTGCGAACATCTGTAGCTGCTGATACAAGAGAGCAGTATCCTCTTTAGCTCAGTTAACAGGGTCTCTGTATATTGTTAGAATCTCTTGGTGCGATATATTATACCATATCATGGTCTGGAGGTGCATGATGATGATTTTTATAGTTTTGGTGGTTAATTTGTATGGCCGTGACGTGCCAGCGTGCTCAGTGCTTCGGCCCATGGAGTAGCTGCGTGCCTAAGGTAGGAGCCACGATCACACCCAAGATCTTTGCTGGTTCCAGGCAAAAGTCCATGGGGTTTGAAGGTATGGACTATGACTTGCGGCTTGCCAATATCCTCAAGTTAAGTTAAAGAGGGCACCATTATTTAATTGCAAAGTTACGGGAATTTGACGTGACTTGAATTTAAGAAGATATTGGCATTTGTTAGATGGGCGAAAGAGGAAATTGGCAGATTTATACGTTAGACGTCGTCGAAGAGGTTGTATGGGGGCTTCTAAAGACCTTTCAACTTTCCCCCCTTCTTGCATACGAACTACTAGGCGGCTGCTGGGCAAGGGAGACAGTCCTTGATTCGGAAGATTCTCTAACCACTGCCAGTACCCGTACTCATCACGGTCAACATTGCATTTGGATCCTGACATGCATGTGTGGAAAGGCATATATTAGGTACCTAAGTACTCTCTCGGTTTGCGGTCGGCACTTTGTGCTTTGATTCTCGTTTTTGTAACTATTAATAGATTGAGTTTAACTCTATCTTTCAAGCTAGTTGAATCGACTCCACTAATATTTTAGCAGTAGCCAAATCAGGGCAAAACGACGTATGAAGTATCAGATTTCGTGCGACACAAGCCCAACTTACCTAGGTTTCAATGTGCAAAATATAGCTGCTCTGCAACAAATACGCCGTGTTTTAATTGATCAATGGGTGTGATGTTTAACATAGACTGTCCTTCGATATGGCGAGGGATAGCGCCACCTTATCACATTCCACGTGGGAAACGTAGATGAGCTTCCAGGGGATTTGCTTACCGTATAGGCATTCTTCCTTTTTATTGGTGTGACGTACGGCAAATTGTTCCCGATCTGGGGAAGAACGGCATGTGAATTGCTGACATGATGCGCTGTTTACAGAAGCAACTTTCAGCGAACGGATCTGGTCTTTACGCTGGGATATTCCCGGGAGACTTTCTGTCTTGTGCTACAACGCTCGTGTTCTGGTTCTTCGGGCAAGACTGTTGCGGAACAATCCTTCTAGTGATATGACTATAACTGTCTAGTGTTGAAAAATGGATCATGATATTTCTACTAAGGGTAGGTGCTACAATGTCGGCGTCAACGCACACAATACATTAGGGTATTTGACGAGATAGGTATCTTGTATCAATGTCACATTGGTACGTAGATGACGTTTTGTATATCGACGGAGTCCGAGTTTGCGGAGATGTGGACCGCCATATGGATGTCTTCCAGAATTGTTCGGCAGCTTATGGCTGGTGGCAGTCACAGAGTCACAGCCACGATTTCCCGCGTCGGTAAAAGAAATAGATGTCTCAATGCTCGGTCATCATACATAGTAAAAAAGGAACAGTTATCTGGTAGGGCTGATAGGTGGACGAGACACGATTGCATATGCATCCTGCATTTCGTTGAGTCAATCAGGCAGTCTCAGATAGACAGACAGACCGGTTTCTCTATTTTCACTCAAAAACCAAGTGGGCTGAAAGGACTCTTCGCCAAGACGGCAATATCCCATCATATGAAAGGATTTCGTCAGGGGGGTGACGTCTCCTGTAGCGAGAACGAATGAGACCGATCGGCGCCCAATATCTTCCTTCTTTGTCGAGACAATAGTCGCGAGAGATCCTCGTTCACCGCCTCGAAAAGGGGAGGTCCTTTCTGGAAATACGGTTGCCTGATATTAGATTGACAGCGTTGCAGAGCGATTGGCGGAGCTAGTGTGCTCCATCTTGTCCTACTTGCGAATGTACACCTGAAGAATACCTAATGCATTACGTTTGCTCGTCTTTTGATTTTCACTGCGGCGGACCGCAGATTGATGAATGCAATGTATAAATGTAGAAGGGTCGCAGCCCGAGATAGTTGTGTGTAGCCCTACGACCCTAATGAGGCCATCTCGTCCTAATCAGGTTAGGGTTTATGGAGTGAGTCCGAGCCAGGGAGTTGTTGGTGATAATGATGGTCCCATCTGATGTCGCCCTGCCAGCCCTAAGACCAGGGGACTTTGACCCCGGGCGCTTAATAAGGACAGCATAGAACATTGCCATTTGAATGTTGGAGGTAGGTTATTCCAACAAATCCCATATTCTTATGGGTTTCAATAGAAATGCTATGCTTGATTTCATTGGTACATGGTGTAGGTAGGTGGTTTCGAATATACCTACCTAGGTACATACAACCTCTTCTTCCCTTTTACCTCTTTTCGAATAATATTTTCGAGGGTGATTTTGATAATTTCTATAGAGTGCAGTCTCGATCCAATCTCTTTTTGACTAGGAGTTTTAAAGTTCTAGAAGTACATAGTCCTACGTGAACATGAGATGTCATAATTCAGGTGCACCTGCAGACCTGTAGCTTCCAGTACCTTGGTGAAATTTGGCCGACTTCAGAGGGCAGGTGGGGCGGTAGGGCGGGGTGATAGGGGTGATTAGAGCGGATTGGAGGTCCACGGGTGGATTAGAGAAGGACTGTCCTACCCGGAACCTCACCATCTTCTTGCGACCGAGTGAAATTTGTGATCACCTATCTCCATACAACTTGCGCTTCTCAACTCGCTTCAATCAACTTTTGCTCTAGGTTCAACGGTCCAACGTTCAACGTTGAACGATATCCGGCGTCCTCCTTATCTACGCCACCATCATTCCAAAGTGCGAGCCGCTTAATCCAACACAATCGACCCCTCTCTCAGACTCCTCGATCCGTCGAATTGGAGCAATTCCAACCAGTTGCCGTCAGCTACCTCAAGTGTCGCAACACTCAAGAAGGCGGTCTCCTCATTCACGGTGTAGTCCCTCGCATTTTTCCCCGCGATATAAGTGCCGACAAACGTTTGAACATCCATATTGTAGTCGGATCGGTCCTTGAATCCTGTGTAGGATTATTTTAGGATACGAAACAAGGGCGATTTGGAAATAGACTGGCACGAACAGCTTGGGGGCGGCGACGTACTGATTCTACAACTAATACAACTAACTCGTCCCAAAGCGACGGGTTTGCTGTTATTATCGGCCACTTGCACCGCCTCAAAAAGCCGTATAACCACTCTCCTTTCTGCGCGACACGTCACGAACTCAGGACGCCGACCCTTATGTGCTCTGGCTTGCCTGGCTATTCGGAAAAACGGGTGCCAAGCAAGGGTCTCATTGTCGCAGATCTCACGGCGAAACGTAGCGCTCTGCAAGCCGTACCTACAGTAGCAACAGGTACCTACCTGAAGTACCGGCCCTCGGTCTGGCTCCCCTCGTCTGATCCTATCCTTGCCGCTCTTTAACAAAGCTATACGGCACCGAAGTCAACAAAGCATTAATACCATTAGACTACTTTGCGTTGCCTTCGCCTACTTACATCACAATCACTTATTCTTCACACCGTCTAAACTAAAAGGTGTCTTGCATCTGATCCACATCGTGTTGACTGCACCGCAAAAACGGTATTTGGTCGAAGGGGTCAGACTTGTCTAGCACAGCCCCCTTCAAACGCAGCACCCGGGCTGCGCCACGCCGTCAGGCAGATTTCACAGCCAAGCGCATTCAACCTTGCCAGACTGGGTAGATTTCTAAAGACAGAAACAACTTACGCGCCATGGATCAACAAGCTGTCCAACCTGCAGGACCGGCTCGTGGTCGCTCACCTTCCGCGGGAAATCAACAGCCTCATATAAGAAATAGTCATTCTCCTTCGCCTCATCCATATCAGTCCCCGGAGCCATCGATCGGCCTCGGCATTGGCATAGACCCCTCGTCGACAAACACCCAGTTCAGCAACTCTGACTATAATACCTATGATAGTAGTAACATCAACAACCAATTCTTGAATACATCGCAGCCGCAGTCCTTTGCGGATCCAACATCGTTCGACCTCAATCAAGATTACTCTCAATCCCTCACGTCGCAACCTCAGCCTGCATTTTCTCAGAACCTCCTAGCTACTGATTTTAATAACGCCGGCGACTTCTCCCTGTTCCCACCATCCACTCAGGGCGACCAGTTCAATACGACTCCTTTATTTGGCGATCTCTCTCAGGCCAATGCGCAGTCTTTGGACCCGAACGATCTAACCAACATGACGTCCCCACAGACACACCACTCTCCTACTCCGCCTCATCTCTTGAAGCCGGAACCTAGCTCGGCGCACCAATCTCCATCTTTCAACCAACATCAATTCTCCTCGCCGGGCCACTCAAGGCATGCGTCATTAGGTCCCGAGTCAGCTCTTATGCCAGGGCAACTAGACTGGAGTCAACCACAGTTTCAAGGACACCGAAGGAGCCCGTCAGAGTACTCTGATGCGTCCTCGGCTGCCCCGTCACCAAATCTGACGGGGCACGACAGCTTTGAGCACCCGGAACATGGGCACTCACCTATGCAAAGGCCTCAAGACTTCTATGATGGAGTTGTTGGGTTAACTAACTTTAGCATAACCGGCTCTAATCAGAACAGCCGCAGCCCGTCGCACAGCCCAGCTATCTCCCCTCGGATACTCCCTCAACAGATGCCTGACCCTAGTCAGCAGAACCAGGGCATGATGTTAAGTACTGGGTACCCGAACCCGACTATGGGCTATCCTGTCCAAGGCTCCGAAGAATTCCCAACTCTGTCTCAAGAAGGAGCGATAGATCCGACAATGACTCAACCCATGGCTCCGCCATCAATCAACATCGACTTTGCACCTAATTCGAGGCAAAACAGCTTCGAGCCCCCGAAGGCGCCCATGGATGCACAGTCTTTAACACCACCTGATAGAGGTGAGCTATGTTTGTCCTCTTTGAAATTCGCGTCACTGACGAAAGACTCTAGGTCGTCCGCGATCCCGGCCGCGCGCGGTTACAGATCCCTATAACAGCGGAGGCGCTGTCCTCTCGCGACCTAATACCCCTGGAAGTCTGTCGCCTCACCTAGGCGCCGATTTGGCTAATCGTAATCGTTCCGGCTCTGAGTCGTCTTCCCGATCGCTCTCACCTGGTGATAGGTCTGGTAGTGCCAATGCTGTCTCTAGGAGACGTCAATCTATGTCAGCCGTTCCCAATAATGTAATAGCGCTTCGCTTGGCGGACCCAGAGTACCAGGCCGCACAAGACAATGGAAGCACGAAACGAGTTCAGAAGCATCCAGCCACGTTTCAATGTACACTTTGTCCGAAGCGATTTACTCGAGCTTATAATTTACGTTCTCATTTGCGAACACATACTGATGAGAGACCCTTCGTATGTACGGTCTGCGGAAAGGCGTTCGCTAGACAGCACGACCGGAAACGTCACGAAGGCCTCCATTCGGGCGAGAAGAAATTTGTCTGCAAAGGGGAACTTAAAGCTGGAGGTCAATGGGGCTGCGGTAGACGGTTCGCTAGAGCGGACGCTCTTGGCCGTCATTTCCGATCTGAAGCTGGTCGAATATGCATAAAACCCTTGCTAGACGAGGAAATGATCGAGAGACAACGAATCTGGCAAGAGCAACGGATGCAGACCATGGCGCAAAACATGCAGCCACAAGTCATGGATCCCAACGTCTATCCCGGCATGGACACTGGCTATGGCTTGCCCGCCGCTTTATTAGCGCAATACCCAGCGCTAGCGCAGATGAACTGGGGCCAAAATGATATGAGTAATGTGGATGACGAGCTCAGTGGCCGTTCAAGCTTCGATGCTTCCGATTACGATGACGGCGACGATACGGGCTATGTCAGTGGCCCTGGTACCGGATTCGGCGAAGGCGGTATGCAGCAAAATTTTGGCGAACAGATCGGTTACGCTAGTGATTATGGCGGTCGCTAGACAGTCATGCTTGTCTGCCAAGCAGCAACACTACATGAGTTTCGGAAACAAGCGATATTAATATTTAGTTGAGTGGACGCTTCATGACTATAAACGGATATTTGGGCTCCAGGTGCCCAACGGGATGATTTTATATGACGACTTTTTATTTTCTATGTTAAGCTGCTACCCCTTCTTAGACGGCATGATAGATACCAATCCGAGTTTATATGTATGTTTTTAACATTCCAAATATTGTCTTTACCTATATAATAAGACAATAGCTTTATCGTAACTGTATGAATGAGTTCCATAGTGCACCTTATGACTTGTGGTGGTTTGGATTAGAAGCTACTAACATGTATATGTGGGTTAGGGGAGATTTTAACCTTTGGCCCCTCGGCAGTCGAGTACCGGTTAGCCCTACGATCGGTTGCTCCACCTTGCGTTTATTGCTACCAACATACCTAACGAAGCTCTATATGGTACGATGGCTTAGCCGTTAAACGACGTCATATGGATACTGATGGGCTATTTTTAACATAATACCGAAGCTATCGCATTTGTTTCATTATGAACTGTTTACTTGTTCTGCCTGTTTATTGTCTTAATTTCCGATCTTGAACTTCTCAAAGCCCCACTAATCTAATCTTAGATCCGCTATGTAATGAAGTCACCCGCAACGGGGATCTAATATACATAGATCTTGTTGAAAAGGTTACGATACATTTGAATTACCGCAATGAATATTCGGAATAGTCGCTTAACGAAGGAGTTGAAGGACAGCTTCATAGCCGAGTTACAAGAGGGTTCCACTTATTTTCCGGTGAAATGAGACCTTGGTCACCTAAGATGACCTGTAAGCTGGTAACTAAAGTTGAACGTGCTAAAGTTGACTTGACAGCCGATCCATCACTCGGTAAGCGAGGGGCGCGAAGCCAGCGCGGCATTATAAAGATATAGAGAAGATACAAAGCATAATACCTGTTTGAACCACAATCTATCTTACGAGGTATGAAACTAGTGCGTGTGCATATGCATCATTAGCAACGCCCCGACAACTCCTGGCACCGGTTTATTGTTATGCCCAAGGTCAACCTATTTAACAATTAATCCAGGGATATGATCCTTTCTCGATTAGAGAAACCCGGACTCTCACCGACCAGTCAGCTAATCGAATCAGGCAGATTGTCGGCTGTAGAGTTGCACTTCTCCAGCGTAGGCCCATGAACTGTGCCGCTCTTGGCTCGGAATGCGATACTCGTCTATTACTAATCGAGTATGCGCCCGGGCCGGGTGTGTTACCATCGGAGTATTGATCCCACCTTGGTTTGAAATCAATAACTCTCCCTTTCATACATGTATAAATACTATGCAGCGGCGTCATTGATGCTCATTGTCCGAGCTCCTTACAGAGATAACTTATTTCATCTCGACCCTATCCACGACCTCGCACCTGACAGTAAGAAAAGATGGCGATCAAGGCTGTTGTAATGGCTGAGAAGGGCAGGGCTGAGGTTAGGGAGGTAGAGAAGCCTAAGCTGCGCGACGGTTATGTGCTTGTTAAGGTGAAGGCAGTAGCCCTCAACCCCCTCGACTGGAAAAATCTCGAGGTTCGATTCGCACCTGGTGTTAGAATGGGGGCGGATTATGCCGGAGTCATAGAAGAGGTCGGCCCGGGAGTGACGAAACCGTTTAAGAAGGGCGACCGCATAGCGGGATTTGTCAACTGCTCGTAAGTGGAGTTATCGCTCGGCTGACGCCCCTGGGTACCGGTAGTTGACTCGCCGCATCTCACCTGCAGGAACTCGCTTCAACCTGAGGATGGCGCTTTCGCCGAGTACGCAGTCGTTAAAGCATCGGTTCAGATCAGGATTCCGGACAATATTACCGATGAGCAGGCCGCCACCTTGGGCGTGTCCGTGATAACAATCGTACGTACCGAGCCTCAATTCCAACGGCCCCGGCCTTCTTTCTCGACATTAGTAAGCATGCATGCATGAAAAGCTAACGCCAGAAAACAGGGTCAAAGTCTCTACAAGCACATGGGGCTCCCCTTACCCACCGAACCAGCAAAAGAGCCGCAGCCGATCCTGGTTCACGCAGCTAGCACAGCGTCCGGCCTCTACGGCGTCCAGTTCCTCAAGGCATCGGGACTAACGGTCATCGCGACGGCGTCGCCGCACAACTTCGAGTACTTGAAGAGCCTAGGCGCCTCACATGTCTTCGACTACCACTCGCCGACGGCGGCCGCCGCGGACATCAAGGCCCTCACGCACAACAAGCTGAAGCTGGCGTGGGACTGCGTGGGCTCCGGCGCCGAGCTCGTCGCGGGCGCGCTGAGCGATGTCGAGGAGAGCAAGTTCTTTGCTATCATGAAAGTTGACGAGGACGCCGTGCATAGGATCAATCCGAAGGTCGACGGCCCGCACTTCACCCTGGGATACGATGTCGTTGGCGAGGAGTACATGTGGATAGACAATAAGATCGCGCCGGCGCTGCCCGAAGAGCACGATTATATTGCGAAGTTCGTGGAGATTGTCCCGAAGCTGCTGCAGGACGGCACGGTTAAGCCGATCCGCACTTTTGTGAATCGGGGTGGGTCTGGCTTTGAGGGCGTGTTGGAGGGCCTGCAGGAGCTGAAGGCTGGGAAGGTTAGTGGGGGTAAGTTGGTGTATACTTTGTAGGTAAGGGGTAGGACTCGAGAAACGCGCTTTTGTGTGAAACAATGCCAGGACAATCCTTACACACAAGAATGTTCCTCTAGTAGATGGAAGATGTGGGTGTCTAAAAATAGCTGTTGCCTATCTAGGCAGGTAAGGGGTAGATGCCTCGTGGAGCATGCCGGACCTTACCTTCCATCCGGAATACCGGTGTTTGGATCGTACCTACTTGGGTCCTTTTCGCGGAGGCTAAGACCGGCGCCAGTGACTTCAACCGGGATAGTGGGTCCGTAGTGCTCAGCTGGATGATCGAATTTCTGATTTGTGACGGATTGTTTACCGTCTGCATAGCGTTAATTTCCCAGGCGGGATGCAGGCCTGCTATTGGCTGTTCTATCTAATTCGATTAGAAGTACCAAATCTTGCTTTTTCTGCTACATATCACTCGCCTTGCCGTTAATTTTCGATCACGGCTTCGTAGCATACAACTTATCAGCGTTAAACAGAAACCTCGTAGCAGACCTTTGAATATGCCTGTTCCTTTGACTGTATCGCGACGCTGTGGGACATGTCGTCGTCAAAAGCAAAAGGTATGCTTCTATTAAGTAACTGTTGGTGTTGCTAGCAAGCTCACAGGGCCGATAGTGTGCATTCACGCAGCAGCAAGATTCTTGTGACCGATGCCTTGAGATGGGCTTCATCTGTCCACCTCCTAGAGGCACGCCTAGGGCTGAAGTTCCTGTACGGACTCCCTTCAAATGTGATTATTGCCGCAAGGCACATGAGACGGTTAGTTCCTAGTCATACAGTCCCTATCGCACTGTCACTGAGTGTGTTTAGTGCCACCCAGTAGGTCGTGCCTGGCCGGACAAGTGTGAATATTGCATAGCAAGAGGCCTTCCGTGTACCGCACCCCGAACCAAGAAAGATTTCAACGGTTCTCCTGATGCACAAGAGGGCGAAGGGAATACCTCCGAGACAATTATCGAAAGCGGACCACGGCGCACTGAGACCACCACAATCAGCATCCCCTCCATTGAAATACCTACTTTATCAGAGGAGTCCGACTTCGATGATCCTACTTCGTTTATTAATGCCCCTTCTATGCCCCGAATCAAGCGTCTAAAGTCAAGTGCCGGAGAAACCGAGCCCAGCGTAGTCGAAGAGGTGGAGAAGCTGAGAGACACAATACGGACAATGGAGGAAGAATTCAAGGAAGTTCTCAAGACGGAGAAAGAGAACCACCAAATGGAGATTCGAACAATGAATCATAAGCATCAAGAGGAACTTAATCAGCAACGTGAGCGATACGAGGCGAGAATTGACGATCTTATCAAGATCATGAGGAAAATGTAGTCACACATTGAAGCTGTCGGCTCCGTTCTGACTGCTCACATCTGCATTTCCTCGGGCCAAATTCAAGGCAGCTAACCACTGACATTGTAAACTTACGATTTTTATACTTAATATTACTGCATTATCGAATAAGCCGACAGATGGCTAACTACTCCGAGGGTCAGCTCCTGTTCGTGTACTCATTCAGTGCCCGAACGAACTCCGAGGTGCACCGAACGTATGTATTGGACGCACAACCACCAAGTTGATGGGAATTCGGGTTTCGGAAATACTAGGCACCTATGGTCAACGTTCACTAGAGGCTCTGATGCCTCCAACAAACATCGGCGAGATATGTGTCACTATTGCAATAGAGTGGAGCAATTACATCCCCATTCACAAGAGACTGAGGGCTTTATGTTGAAGTATAAGACATGGTAGATGGCTTCACAATGCTCTCTCTCACCCGGTGTATTAACGGGACATCACCAACGAGTTAGAATCCAGAACTTGCGACACCGACGTCACAACTCCTGCAGTATATACCCTGCAGTGTCATTACCCTTTTTCGCTTATTCAGCACCAAAGTTGAAACTCTACAACGTTTAAAGAGTACCTAATTCTATTCAAATATTTAGCGTCTACCTCACATCTAGCCTCAATTTAATATACTAGGTCGCTTAGAAAATTGTACCAAGTCCTCCAATCATGACAACAAAGACGATTCCAGAGACCCCTTATTATACCTTGGCAGAGGGCCAGCCTCTTCCGAGAAATGATACTTCGAACCAGATACGCACCGGAAGCGGTGGTGGATTTGTTCTCCTCACATCGACACAATTGATTGAGAATCTGGCACACTTCGCTCGGGAGAGAATTCCAGAAAGAAGCGTCCACGCCAAAGCAGCCGGAGCAAGAGGGTACTTCGAGGTCACAGACGATATATCAGATCTTACTGATGCGGATTTCCTAACTGGAATCGGCAAGAAGACAGAAGTGCTTGCCCGCATTTCTACTGTCGCTCCTGAACGAGGGTCTTCTGATACTGTACGAGACTTCAGAGGATTCGCCGTGAAGTTCAAAACAAGCCAAGGAAACCAGGATTTCGTCTTCAACAATCAGGTATAAAGTTGACCATGTATAGGTCTTGGCTAGTTGAAGCATGGCTGATATGGGAATAGCCGGTTTTCTTCGTGCGCGACCCTGCTAAGTTTCCCTCGTTGAATCGTAGCCATAAGAAGGATCCTAGGACCAATAGTAAGTCAACTCTCTGCGTCCCAATGCCTAACCCTACCTACCTATGCTCGCCTATCATCCTACTGTTTAGAAGTTCGTTTGGGAAAGCGTTAATGATTTGGACATGTCTCAAACACCTATCAGTCATAATAATTTTTCGCTAACTTACCTGCAGTGGCTAGTTCAGACATGTTCTGGGACTTCCACGTCCACAGTCCGGAGAGCATACATGCGTTAATGTTCCTATTCGGAGATCGAGGTCTTCCTTCATCTGTACGGCACGTAAACGCTTACAGCGGAAACACATACAAGTTCACGAAATCCGACGGCTCGTACTCCTATGTCCGCATCCACTTCCTTACAAATCAGGGGATCCACTACTATACCGATGCAGAGGGTGCCGAATTGGCGGGCGCCGAGCCTGACAAGCATCTTGATGATCTTCAGACCTCCATTCGATCGGGTGACTTCCCATCGTGGGATATGTACGTGCAGGTCATACGCCCAGAAGACATCGCCGACGCGCCCGTAGACATCTTCGACATGACGAAGACCTGGCCCCTCCGAAAATATCCCCGCCGTAGGATCGGCCGCATGGTCCTCAATAAGAATCCATCGAATTGGTTCGCAGAGATCGAGCAGGCTGCCTTTAGTCCGAGTAATATGGTCCCCGGGATCGAGCCCAGCCCAGACCCAATGCTTCAGGCACGTATGTTCTCGTATCCAGATGCGGCTCGCTACCGCCTGGGAGTAAACTACCAGTTCCTACCTACCAACGCTCCCAAAAGCGAGGTTTACTGTCCGATCGAACGTGATGGCTTCATGAATTTCACGTCTAACTACAACGGTGATCCCAATTACGTCGGCGCGAAACTCAAGCCAGTTCGATTTATCAAATCCAGGCAAGATGGACAGGCACAAGCTCGTCAACACGATGGAGTGGACGGGGCTAGTCCGAGGAAGCTTGATCAAGGAAGTGGTATGCCCGTGGTATTCTCCTCGGAGGTCACGGATAAAGACTTCGAGCAGTCTACGGCGCTGTGGAACATCATGGGCAAACAGGAAGGTGCTCAAGAGCGATTCGTGAGTAACGTGTCGGCTCACCTCAGCGATGCGCAGACCAAGTGGATTAGAGATGAAGCATATGGTACGTTAATACCCCTAATACCCTATTTAGAATCATATGGAGCAAGTACGGAGGTGACTGACTAAGTCCCGTGCAGCGATGTTCGGACGTGTCGATGAGAAGTTAGGGCGGACGTTAGAAACTACTACGGAGGCTGCTATCAAGGCTAAACTTGGGAACAAAGTGCATAAGATAGCCTGGCATTGAGTAACGCTGCGTTGATCCGAGTCTCGTTTCTCACTTCAATGGTAAATATGATAAGCCGGGTTTTAAACTGGAATTCTTTGATTTCGTTTTCGTTTATTGGTATTCTCTACTCCCTTTATGTGCTCAGGCGGACCTGTTCAATCAATACCCATAGCTATTGCAATTGACCTGGTACTTTCCAACTTATTCTGTAATTGTCCCATCTTGGTTTCTAGTGCGGCTAGCACACTGTATTTTCCTAAGGGCATACGAAGCTATTCCTGACTATCGACGACTACCTTTATGATTACCCGCATCGCCTTTGTCGGGGTCTCCTTTGACGGAGTCCACAACACGAACTGCGGAGATATACTTAATCAAGTTTCCGAGGCAAGCATTCGTCGAGTCGCATCGGAGTTCCTGGGCACGAACCGCACTGTTCTCGCTTTTGGACCCGCGATAGGATTCTCTCGGGTTACGAGGCCCGCAATTGGGTCAGCGACAATGGGATCCATCGTATCATGCGCCGGTAGGATTTGAAAGTGCGCGATGAGATGGAAGAACACGGCGTAGAGAGCCTTGGTTGCGACGTGGCTCGCCACGCACATGCGACCTCCTATACCGAAGGCGTATTGGTGTCGGTTTGCCGTCTGATCGCCATCCATCCAACGCTCCGGGGCAAATACGTTGGGGTTTGAAAACACAGATGGATCTATACGGGTATAAGATGAGTCGTTAGTAAAAGCACTCTTCGACATTGCATTAACATTAAATGAGTCATAATTCCTTACCTCGGGTGCATGCCCATGAATTAAGAAATAGTAGTGTATTGGGAGGTATGGTTGCTCCATTCCAGTGAACTTCAGAGTACGTAGCTTTCGGGAGTGCAAGACGTTGTACTACAAAATAACGACCGACTTCCTTCGTGAAGGCCTCGATATACTCGATTCTAGAATGCGCCACGTGCGGTGATTCAAGCAAGTGGGCATCGGTTTCTTTAATTGCTTGGTATGCTTTCTCCTGGATGTCTGGACGGTGCGCTAGCAGCAAAATTGCCCACATGAGTGATCGCTTCGTAGTGTCGGCGCCAGCGAGCATGCTGAGCCCGATGCTAAGGAGTTCGCCTTCAGTGAGACCTTTACTCTCTGGGTCCTTTAGGACATTGCCCTGTATGCATGGGCGGTCGACACCGGCTGCGATGTCCCTTCTTAGCTTCTCCTGAAGAAGGTGATGGTAAGCGTACCGTCGCTTCCCCACATCGGCCATATGGGAGCCCTTCTGGAGCCGTAGCCATCCGGCAATGGTGTTCAAGGGTCGTAACAGAGGGACGTAGTTAGAGTAGTTGCTTGTAGGGTTCCGGAACTTGGAGATCTCTTCCTCAATATATATAATTTCAGAGATCACTAAATCTCTGCGCAAGTCTTTGACGTCCTCAACCCTTCACAGGCGTTGTTAACCACTTCGACGTTACCTTAAGAATACCTGGGGAAGCTTACCGAGTTCCGTACGCGAGTGTCAAGCTGAGGTTCAATGCAAATTTACGTGTGAGGTCGAGAATGTGAACAGACACCGTACCATCCTTGCAGCTAGATAGGATATCTAGAATGAATGCTCTTGACTCGAGGTCTAAGATCTGCGTGTAAATCATATGAGAAGAGAGTTGTGCTAGGCTTAAATGAGGATGTCGCTTACCGGAAGATAGCTTTCTGTACTAGTTTTATTCAAAGCCGTAGCCGCGACTTTACGCCTGCGCTTGCAGCTCTCATCCCAAGGACTGGTCCCAATGCTTGTTACTGGCCCGCCTTGTTGCACTTTCTTGTGCAGAACGTAGAAGATCGGCCGCGAATTCGTTGCTTCTCGCTGCCCGATAAAAAGCGCACGGGCTGCCGCGGCACTGTTTACTATCACAGCTGGAACATTGCCCAACTGTACTTGGAAGACATCGCCGTATCGCTCCGCCCACTATGATAGATAATCATCAACCGAATTCCCATCGCAGTAAAATTAACTTATAGGGTAACATACTATTCTATACTCATCCGACGTTGCGGTCCCACGTAGAGATGGAAGGCTTCCCAATAAGGGGTAACCCCATGGCCCTGGTAGATTGGAGATTCGGGCTCGTAACCGTGCTATCTCATTAAGTGCAATATAAAGGACTGACGAAATAGTCAGAAGGAAGATGAATCCCTTGATTAGAGAAATGAGGAGGGAGATTTGAGATGCCGAGAGCTCGGCAAGTGATGTGGGCAGAACAGCCATCTTGAACGGGAGAGTAATTGAAAGATGCTATGATGGTGCATGAGAGGCGACACCTGGGTTTACTAGAAGAATATCATTCTAGCAGGTGCCTATTTAGTATCGCCTTTTTTTTTTACCAGATCAGCTCGTGCAAGCTCCTCGGTAGGAGGTGTTTAGCTGGTCAATAGATAAGTGATAAGAATTCGAAGCATTGATGGTTGACAGGGACTAAGTTAATGGGGTTGTATATACTTTAAAATATCCTCGCTTGTGTTATATATAGTAGAATGCATGTTTAAAACCCGCTCCCATGTAACCCAGCCATGGAACCGTATCCTGGTTGACTCGGAAACAGGACCGGCCTCCTAGCTCTCAGTAGATTCCTTCCATTAATCGAATTGTGCCGACTTTTCGGGTCTTGATAACCGAATGATGCACTAATACTGCCGTACCATATCTACCTAGTATTACTTTTATTGAAGACGGGAATTGCGTGATACTAGTCCATAGCATGTGAGTGCTCTGCCTATCGCCGACCTCTCATAATGTTAGGTCTGAACGCACAATGTTACCCTAGTATCGCATCATCGTATAGCTGTCACTTCTATGTGGGGGATAAGCTTGGCTTCGAGCTAGGTGAGGAGGCGTCCATGGGGATAAGCGGGACCTTATGGAAGAAGAAGCGTTGACTCTGCTTTTTTCCACGTTTTGGAAACCCGTGTCTGACGGATGAGACACGGGCTTTATATACTTCACGTAGTGCTCACGTTGCTGTTACTAAAGTTTATCCGATATAAATCTCAGTAATCTTGTCTCATAACACGCATTACGTCCCATGTAGCATTCAAATTCTATCGTGTTTCTTGTTCGCTATATCGATCATTTACCTATGTCCTAGTCATGGCAGATAGTGCCAGAGAGGGGAAGCGGCCAGAGGCCGTGGCTGTGGATGCCGATAGTTCACTCGAGAATGATGTTGCGGCAGAAAAGCGGCTTGTCAGGAAAACAGATTTGTTGATGATACCAGGCCTAGGTGAGTTTTCCTTGTGGGTTTAAAATTATTGATTTTTGGATTGCTAACAGTTATTCAAGCTCTTGCATACTTCACCCATACCCTCGACCGTGCTAACCTGGGAAACGCGAAGACGGATGATTTCGAAAAGGACTTGGGCTTAGTGGGAGACCAATTCTCGCTCCTACTTGTCTTATTCTATGTTCCATATGCCCTTTTTAATATTCCCTGGTCTATATTGGCAAAGAAATACAATTCCGCCCGGGTAATCCCTTTTGCTATTTTGAGCTGGGGAGCTTGTACGATGGGTGCTGCCGCCACCAAGGATTTTGCTGGTATTATGACGACGAGAATCATAATGGGAGCTATCGAAGCAGCCTGGTATGTATAACATATCTTGTCATTGGGATTTGTTAAATCCTAACCAAGAGTCTAGTATGTTCGAAAGAATTCTTGGTGCATTATACTTCAAGTCATCAAAGGCGATTTTAACGAAAATACCTAGATAAACCTTGTGAAGTTTATTACTTGTCATTATTCTATACTCGAAAAGAGATGGCGTTTCGTGTTTCTTGGATCGGCCAAATGGGGTTCATTGCAGTAAGCATCAGAATGTGTGATGAATTCAATCAGCTTATGATATTATTCAGGGGGCTGTCTCTGGCTTGATTTCGTGGAGCGTCTTCCAATGGGAAGGGAGCCTCAAGGTGAGTATTCAATATCTTGTTGCAATCCTTTCAAAAGTAAAGTATTTTACTAATATTTATGGTGAGTAAGGGTTGGCAATATTTATTTCTTATCGAAGGCGCGATCACCATTGTGGTTGCAGCGTACCTATATGTATTTGCTCCTCGAAGTCCCGAAAAGTCACGATGGTACACGGAGGGAGAGGTTAAGCTTGCCAAGTTCCGCCTTGAGCAGGACTCACAAGACCAAGATAATGAGCTCAGATGGGAAGAGGCGAAGAAGCAGCTGAAGCATTGGCCTACTTGGGCGTTCGCATTTATGGCATTGATGTATGGTGTTGGTGTGGCCAGCAGCTCAAACTTTCTTCCGGTGGGTATAATAGTGATATGTTATCTGATTAATATGATTAACTGTTGTGGATAGACGATGATAAAGAGACTCACAAATGAGGCCACGACTGCTAATCTGTACACAGTCGGACCTAATCTAACAGCTTCGGTCTTTCAGGTTACAATTTGCTACCTCTCAGATCGCTACCAACA
Source organism: Hypoxylon sp. PDH2405 (assembly GCA_023628415.1). Taxonomy (NCBI): domain Eukaryota; kingdom Fungi; phylum Ascomycota; class Sordariomycetes; order Xylariales; family Hypoxylaceae; genus Hypoxylon; species Hypoxylon sp. PDH2405. The sequence goes on from JAMAKT010000048.1 coordinate 79,676, forward strand.
ACGAGCCACTTTCGCTTGTGGCACCACTGTCATATCACTGATAGCCTGGATTCTCCTCGGCACATTGGACCTAGTACATCAACCCCAAGTGGGATACTTTTTGACGTACTTGATCACCTTTGCAACCTTCATCCCAAGCAACCTCGTACCAGCATGGCTGTCGTCCAACACGCCTACCACGACAGGCCGAGCTGTATCGCTTGGTTTGAACTACATGGCCATGAATTTAGCTGGTATTATTTCATCCCTGATATATCGAGCGGAAGACGCTCCCGTCTACCGATCCGCATTAATCACTGTGGGATGTACTCAAGGGGTCTTTATCGTTACGGCCTTGGCTATGAGACAGTACTACGTGGGCCTGAATAAGAAACTTGATTCCGGCGAACTTTCTTGCGCGCCCGGCATGGAATCTCGTCCTCAATATCGCTACGCAGCCTAGAAAATCGGACACCTCGGAGGGCTACTTCATTTCGACCTATTGCTTTTTACCATGGAGGCTCTTGCAGTTAGGACAATACCCAGTTCACATAATCCCGCTACTTACGGGGGGCCATCTACCTCCTTTATTGAGTTGCGCCTAGGCGCACACCTTAATAAGGGGCTTTGGCTTGATATATGACGTATGGATACAATACAAATTGACTTGACTTGACCTTTACCTAAGATACCTATAATTGTTTCCCCGTAAATACATGATGGCGATTGTCGCAATGGTATTATAGTACTCCCTATCCATGCCACTATCCATTTCCCGTACTTCCTGACCCACTTAACATGTGCACAAATTAATACAGATATCTCGATAGAGAGGAGTGAGAGTACTGGGCCGTCTTCGATCCCAAGACTCCTTGATGGCATAAGTATGAGGGTTGCGTCATCGCTTATCCACAGGCTTTGTTCGCTTGGGACAATGCGTGGTGGGTGTGTTCCAAGGTATACATACGAGGTTGTAAGAGCTCCAGAGTCATCTACCTCACCTGGAAACAGGCTTCATGTAGATATTCAATGCGGGCTTGTGCCACAAATTATATGCCTGCTGATTTTCCAACCACCCACGGCTGTCGTCATCGATGGCCATGTCGAAATTATATATGATTTTAGCCAAGATAAGACGCATCTCGGCATAAGCCAAGCTAAGGTGTCTAAGTCAGCACGTGATGCTTTCAACCACCAACAAAGAGGTGAGGGTAGGGGGGGACTTACTTGCGACCAATACAGTTCCGTGGACCAATGCTGAATGGCTGCATTGCGTCAAGTTGATCACCCTTAAACTTAGGGTCGCCCAGGAATCGTTCCGGCGCGAAAGTGTCGGGTTCAGTCCAGTACTTAGAGTCATGGTTGATAGCGTGTTGCCAGACAGCTACGACAGCCTGCAAATCATATTATTAGTCCTGTCATCGAATAAAAAGGGGTTCCGAACTCACATTTTCCGGAACGAACTTCCCCGAGACAAAGACACCGCCTTTAGGAGACACTCGCGGCAAGCCGGTTGGGACGGGGGGATAGCATCGGAGGGTCTCATTGAGACAGGCCAACATGTACGAAAGTTTGCCAACAGATGTCAAAGTGATCTCATCGTCATTGTTGAACGCAGAGCGAACCTCGCTAGTGAGCTTTTCAAGCTTGTCCGGATGGGTCGTAAGAAGACAGATGGCACCACTTAGAAGGGTCGCAGTCGTCTCGCTTCCGGCTATGATGAGCGTACCGGCATTGGTAGCTATCTGCATAAAGCTCAACTGCCCTTCATCCTTCTTCTTGATTAGACCTTCGAGAAAGTCCGGTCTCTCCACGCCAAGCTCTATCCTCTGCTTTAGCTTCGCCCGGACAAGTGCTTGGTTGTCTGTTATCGACATCTTGCCGATTCGCAGGGCAAGGCGTACGAGGGGCCGAAGTCCTATGCCGGATAAAGCGGTCAGAAAGGAAGTCTGCTTCACGGAGTTGGCGACGAGTTTGACCCATGGATGGTAGTCAGACTTCTCGAGGCAGCCGAACGCGGAACCAAAACCCAGGTCTCCGATGACGTCGAAGGTCGTCCAGTTCAGCCACTCTCGCATGTTCAAAGCCGTGTTACCGCCGTTGCATTGCTCTTGCAGTCGGCGAATCAATAAGTCCACGTATTGACCAATGATGGGTTCTTGAAGCTGCATCGATCGCTCAGAAAACCCGTGCGCCAATTGACGACGCAAGAGAGTGTGTTCCTCCCTATGTGCGTTGATGATACCTCTAGGCATGTTGTCGACGGTACGATAAAAGCCATCATACTTTGGCAGCTCCGGCTGGCCATTGTGTCGATGGCCGTAGATGTCCTTCCATGCCTGCGGGTCGCTGAACGCGATCTCATTTGGAGCTATTCGCACGATTGGTCCGTATTTAGCGTGTAGTTCTCTCATATACAAGGGCAGGTCCCCGCGCAACAACCGGAGATATCTGGGAATAGGAGAGATTTTCCAGAGCAACGGGCCTGGAAAGGACCGAAGAGGATGTAGAAAGGCATTGTAGAATACTTTGCCTACAATGAAGAGGACAATCTTGGACACGAGTTAGTTGAACGGTCCATTCGATTTGCCAATTTCAGCAGATTTACAACTGGAAAGGGTGAAAACTCACTAGCGCGCCGCCTATGAAGGCTAAGTTCAGTGGTCCGTTCACCAGTAAAGGCGCCATGTTAACTTGGAAGCCTAATGTTACTAGAGTCAAAAGATGCGGTGTGATATCTGTGAACTACTCTCTATAAGAGCAACGGGATTCCATTTCATCTTATACGATCCTGGAATCCCGTTTCGGAATCGTTCTCGGCCTTTCGTGGCTATCCTGGAAACGCCCTGACGACGAGAGCGCGAGAACTGCCACCTCAAACAATGGTGGGTTGCGGAGGGTCGGCCGTACATCGTGGGGGGAAATGTGGTAGCTTGCATTGCATAAATGTACCACAAGCCCTGTAGGACGGTGACCCCCCTCTGTGAATACAGCCGTCTAATTCGCGCCATCGTGAGGTCATAACTAGGGGCTGAAGTGGATGAGTCGTAATGGAGGCTATCTCCGACCGTCCGAATTTGATGCTACCATCCATGACAGCTAAAAGGTTGTAAAATTCGTACGGGTCCCATGCGCAGACTTGTTCCATAACCATGTATTCCGGGAGTAAAAGCCGTACACCAAATAGTAAGGTCATGGTGGCTGCGTCTGTATTACGGGATTAATGGAATTTTTACTATTCCGTTGCAGAAAAGTATACACCAATCATTCCCAGCGTATCTTTTTCGCGTAAGCACTTAAATATGTTTATTTTTGAGACCCCTGACCGATCTGCACCAGATGACGCTTGCCATAGGCAGTCTAGAACTATTCGGGAGAAAATTATCCACTTGTAGATCGTGGTTGGAAATCCCGGTACGAGAATGCCGAAATCCACTCCGGGATGAAGTAGTAGCGCGAATGGAATCCAGGGTTCATTGAAGTTACTGCGACAAGGGTTTAAACAGAAAACCCAACTTCGACTTTGCTACTGACTTCTTATGGGTCGCCTCGTAAAATAGTAACACGCCAGTTTGTTATCCATTCCAACAAAAAAAAGAATGAGAGAGAACACTTCAAGAATCACAAGTAGACATCCTTGATACGTAGATCATATTGTCGTAGAGATAGGTATCTACTGTATTAAACCAAATAATAGGTGCCTAGTACTTAAGTTACTAATTATATTTACACCGTGGCTGAAATTCGAATTACTTAATGTGAAAATTCGCTATTATACCCATGTTGGAGGGCTGAGCCTCGGGATTCGGATGAGAGCGCTGTTAAATGTTGCGACGCAACGCTTTGAATACCGGCATGCCTAAAGCTTTTTCTGACTCACTACCAGAGAAAAGGGCTTAAGTGGCCATGAGCTGACATACGCAATCATGGCAGAGAGGGATTGATAACAACCCCAACAGGCAACCAGAATCAATGTACTTCCTACCTCGGGTATATTTGTCCTTCTCCGTGGATGTCTTGTCCTTCTCCGTGGATGTCGGGAATTCCGCCGTCGGCGTCGGTGCAACTCGGGGACATATCTACCTATGAACCAAGTATAGTCCCACAAGTCGCAATGACAATACAGATACTTCAAAATGGCATCCTCAACTAGTCTTATCCATCGAGTAGCAGCTTGCGGCTCTGCTGCAGCGCCGTTAGTCTCTTCCCCTCCTTTGTACCACGCTGAACCTGCCTTACACCCATGTACCATAGCCCCATCTCCATGGGACATCACTTATGTAGTACTCTGCCAAGCCACGGAGATATCGCCCCGCATCATCACGGCTTAGTAGAATGCCGCAAATTTTAGATTAGCTAATAGAAGAAATTCAATCTTTTTACAAAAGCGTCATGGTCCGTGGTGCAGTTAAATCTATTAGTAACCAATGCAAACGAACTTAAGCAGACAACCTTATACTGCGGATTCGAGAGCGTCGGGAATAACTCCTGCAAGCATCATAGGTCTGTTATAATGAATCCCTAGTGACTTATTAGAATTCTTACATCGCGATATGACTCCTTATTTCGGAGGGTGCTCTAGCCCAGCTAAAAGAGAAGGATGAAAGGCAGACATATCGAGACAGGACTATCGAGACTCAAAGAGACTTGTTCTTGGTTTGAGCTGGGTATCGCCAGTCTTCCAAATTGCGCAATGTTGTACCAAGCACCCACTAACTTCCTCTATTTTAGTTCTTTCATCTAAACGGGATCTCGGCAGCACGTCATGCCGCCTATCTTCGACAGCTAACAGGTCCTTCGCAAAAGCGCTCTAGTCTTGCGGCAGATATTCTATACTATCACTGAGCAAGCTTTTTGTTATGTGTAACCAGAGATTCCTTAGCCGCCTCACAAAGTTAATGGAACGGCCATGAAACTCCAATATGTGCAGATAGTAGGCATCGCTAGGTAAGTACACATCCCTTTCACTGTTATGTTGTTCGGCTCGGCCACTATCCACATAGATGAGATGGTACCTAGGTAGGTACCTCTAGAAGTCGACGGCCCTGAGAATTATGCTTATGTGGCTACCTTGGAACATAATGCGACCTGCGCCGTCGCTCTGCAAAATAGCCATACCACGTATATGAGATTATTGTCGATCGGCTGGAATATATACTCCGCTGCGAGATGCTGGACCTATCTACGTAGTTGACTTTCTTGCAGATTTTCTACCCGATTTCGTTTGCTTACTACGTTATACAGTACCAAGGATTATATATCCTTCCAAGATAGCCACACTAGTATAATAGGTAGTGAAAGTGTGATACGTAGTTGATAGATGATATAAACTGGCCTTCAACCTTTTGATCCTCCAATGAAAACCACTCAATCTCGAATTCTCGAACGCACACCTACCACGATATACATGCATCGAGCTTGACCTACTCATAGAGCAAAGAGTCTTGAAAATCACGGGGATCTACCCACGTGGATAAGGCCATTGGGGGTTGGACTACACCCAACGGCCTGTTGATCCACTATAAAGATGTCATCATACTGGCCACCTAGGTAGGTATAAGCATTAAACTTGCTGAATCGCAGATAAGAACTTCATTTAAGACTTCTTTGCCTCCACCTTGTTTCAAAGGGAATCCGATAGGCAAGTCTGCAGTAACTGCCTTTTACTCAATTTGTACGCAAGAAGTCTTTGATGTAAAAAGGACATTGCATAACGGATGTGATTTTCAGAGCCTACTCTAGGCAACTTCCGTAGATCTTCCACAGCTAAAATGTAGGTCGCCGGTCAATCACAACCCACTCTGCGTTTTCGACTCCCAGATACAATGAGAAAACTTGTTTAATCATCAGCTGACGCCTTTACTTCTGAGACATTACTGGTAGATAAACGGTCTTTGTGTTTACCTAAGTACGATAACCTATTCCGGCAATTTTCCAGAATCATGCAAAGAAGCACGAGTAAGGCAATTCAAAGCCCAGGATAATCCTCCAGAATAAAGAATAGTGCTAAGGATTAGGGGCCCTTGGCTTGGAACCCTTAGCTCGGGTCCCTGCTTACGTATTAGCGTCTATGGGATCTCGAGTGGACTACTGCCAGACCCCTATTTCTCTTTGAGTAAATCTTTGTCATTCTTCTACACTAAAACTTGAAAACCACTTTTATTTCAACTACACTCTTCGTTCTGTCCGCTTTGGGGGTCTTTGGTAGTATCGCCATGCCCCATTCTTGTTATCTTGACATATCCTTTTGTTGAGACGAGAATGTAGGTGTTCTGAAACATGACCCCAGGACAAATAGGTAGGTATCTAGGGCAATTAGGAGAATATCAGTGTTTTTTGCTAAAGACTATAGTGCCGGTTATCGAGAGTAAACATAACGGTACAGTCGAATTTGCAATCTGAGGTTCGTATGAGTAGACGTACTCCTAGTTAGATAAGTGTAATAAGCCTCACTGATCGCAACGCATCTTACTACATTCCATAATGACAGACTAATTTACGTCAGCCTCATGAACATAACATGAGACGTATTGCATTGATTTGATGCCATGTAATTTTGGGTCTGGTCTGTTTAGGTATTAATGGGATCGCATGCCCAGTCTGTCCTAGTTGCATATGTAGTACAAATTTGTAAGCCTACGTACCTTAGGTGTATAGGTCACTAATGCTCGAGTTTGAGTGACATTGCGTTACAGTATCCCTCTTCTACTACAATATTTCAACTGATTGCATGGGACCTAGTTTAATACGGGAATGGGCGTGTGCGTGCCGTATAGATCATGTTTTCATATTCCCGTAACCCATTGGATTATCCAATTAAAGAGATAAACTCGGGTTGCATGAGTTATTATGTTGCCAGTCGGGCCGCGTAGCCTCATGTCTCAGAAGCAGGAGACAAATGGAGACTAAAATGTCGCCATGGATACCTCACTGGATTTTGCCCCCGTACCTAATGCAATGGGTGCATTGTTTCAAGCGGGGCATCGTAAATTCGATCTTGATAAGTATCATTCATGATCGCGATCTAGACCTACTCTTATCTTTCAGGAAAGGGCAACCAAATCAAGTTCTTGGATCTCTCGCTTCTTCCGTGTATGCAATGAGGCGTTTGCCGTCCTATCCTATCAGTCATGCTAGGATAAAATGACTCCTTTCAAGGCAATTGGGCAATTAGTTAGCTAAGGTAGCAAAGAAAATTGAGGAAACATGACTTCAAAGGCCACAACCTTTGTTTCATAGAGCGTTCTTTTTGTCAGGAATCTATATATATCCTTCAAGTTTCACCTGCACCTGGTGAGGTTGACTTCTTCCCGTAGACAATCCAAGTACCTTGTCACCGAGTGTCTCTTACTACATCGATCATGGGGAACGAAAGCTTTCATCTCGCTAAGGTCTGTGAGGCATGGGACCTCCTACAGAAGCGAATTAAGGCAGGCACCTATGTCTTGGATGGCCAAAATCTCCATATCTCGGATGTTGTAGCTACAGCTGTGTACGTCCCAGAACCGCCTAGAAATGGGTTTATACTAACTACAGGCTAGCCATGGCTGCACCCCAGCGCTTACTGAAGACCCGGAGGTCTTGAAACGTCTCGAGGACAGTGTGGATGTATTGTACTACTACCTCTCAAAGGGGTGGTATGTCTATGGCATGTGAGCCCGAAGCACGTCGCTGAAGGTCCGCCACTAATTAGCTCTTAGGCGTTAATACTGGGTTCGGAGGCAGTGCAGATACGCGAACTGATCAAGTTGTAGCCTTACAATCAGCTCTTATGCAACTTACTCAGTCTGGTATCATCTCACGCCACACAGATGGCTCACCTCCTGACCATGCCATGCCTTCGTCATGGGTCAAGGGAGCTATAGTAGTCAGGCTGAACAGTACCCTACGAGGGCACTCTGCGGTTTCGCTCCCAATTCTCAAAGCTGTGACAGCTTTGTTGGAGCATAATCTGAATCCTGTGGTGCCATTACGAGGCTCTGTTTCGAGCTCTGGTGACCTCATGCCACTTTCATACGTCGCTGGTAGCATAGAAGGAAACCCAGACGTTCTTATCGAGAGAAATGGTAGAGTTCTTCCTGCAGCGCAAGCATTGGCGGAGGCGGGGCTGGAACCAGTGAAGCTTGGTCCAAAGGAGGGACTTGGCTTGATTAATGGGACATCGTCGTCAGCAGCACTTGGTGCTATAGTACTCACCGAGTCGCACCGTCTAGCTTTGCTAACGCAGGCACTCACTGGTATGGCCGTAGAGGTAAGATAGACAGATACACGCATACACGGATAACCCCAAAGCTAACGGATGTCAGGCATTACACGGGAGTAGGGAGAGCTTCAACCCCTTTATTGCGCAAATTCGGCCGCATCCAGGGCAGATTGAAGTGGCTCGCAATATCTACTACTTCATGCGCGACTCAGCTCTCGCAAGAGACGTATTAGAACCGAAGAATCGTCGCTCAGAAGATTTAGTTCAGGACCGGTATTCGGTACGAAGTGCTCCGCAATGGATCGGTCCACAGATAGAGGACTTGCTTCTCGCGGACCAGCAAATCAGCATCGAACTAAACTCTTCGTGCGACAACCCACTAGTCGATATACCGACCAAGGACATTCACTACGGGTGTAACTTCCAGGCAGCCTGTGTAACATCGGCTATGGAGAAAGTACGGCTATCACTTCAGATGTTCGGCAGGATGCTTTTCTCGCAGTTGACTGAGATGGTTGATCCGACTCTGAGCGGAGGTCTTCCAGCTAATCTTGCCGCCGATGACCCTAGTCTGTCTTTCACTTTCAAGGGTGTCGAAATTAACATGGCTTCCTACATGGCCGAGCTATCTTACTATGCTGGCCCCATGAGCCCCTTTATTCAGGCCGCCGAGATGCATAACCAATCTGTCAACTCGATGGCTTTGGCGTCAGCCAGGATGAGTGCGCACGCAACGGAAATCCTAACAATGATGGCAGCAGCCCATCTATACGCCGGGTGCCAAGCCGTAGATCTCAGGGCGCTGCACATGCATTTCGTGCAGAAGGCCACTGAGACAATTACAGCTGTCACGACGGAAGTGTTCTCTAGCAAGCTACCATCCAATGAGCTACAAGCTTTCCTGAAGGCTCTTTCAGCTCACGTATATCCTTCCTGGTCATCATCAAGTAAGAAAGATCTCGCCGATCGGTGCGAATCTCTCGTGAGTACCGCTATACCCATTGTCGTCGAACACACCAAGATTACCACCGAAGGTGTGCTCCAATGGAAGGAGGAGACATTCAAGGCTGTCTATTCCTTGTGGAAGAAGACGTTTGACGAGTTCTGCGCCGAGCCTCACACCCCCACAGTCCTCGGTAAGGGATCAAAGGTTCTGTACCAGTTCGTCCGCCAGCAGCTCGGCGTGCCGTTCCACCAAGGCTTCATTGAGCACCCCACTATCAAGGTTGACACTCTGAATGGCCGGCCAAAGAAGAGCGTTGGCGGCTGGATTTCCATTGTTCACGATGCGATCAAAGACGGTTCTTTGTACGGACCGCTGATTGCTCTAGCCGCAGAAGGGTTAGTCGATGAGAAGACAAATGGTCACACTAATGGTTACGCCAACGGGAAAACCAATGGACACACAAATGGGTACACGAATGGCAATACAAATGGCCACACAAACGGAAACGGTCACGCGAATGGATACAAAAACGGGTATACAATCAGCGTAAAGGGCACTAATGGAAACATTTAGAAACAAACTAGAGAGTAGAAGGCCTTTCTAGTGCCGCGACGCTATCCTGCCGCACATAATGCTCGAATTTTAGGAGGATTATTGTGTCATGGAAAAATCATATAATGTTTCTTTATAATATCTTACGATAGATATTCTAGGTATCTGTGATGTTTCTTTAGGAGTTGGAAACTTAGGAGGACTGGTAGGAGCTTTGGAGGAGATGTAGCGGGAGGTGTTGTTATAAGCCTTCGCTTATTACTGAACGCTATCACTACTGGGAAAGGTATCGTGGCGGCGAAAATGAGACTAAATATAATTTATTTAGAATAATTCACGGTATAATTTCTATTCTCGTCATACAAGAAGACTATGCAGTTTTCAAATGAAGTATAATTGACTCAAAGAAACTTGTTATTGAAAATGCGAGAATACTATTAGTATGCTGCGAATAGCTTCGTCTCTTGATAGTGGGTAAGGAAACGATGGCGTCTGAGGGGTGCGCTATAACTACAAGGCGTACAGCGTTACAAGCCGCTGAAAGTATAGTTAGCCACAGGGCATTACAGGTACTACCTATTGGTAGTGAGCCGACCAACTTACAGGACTCTACCCCCTGTAATTCTCTGTCATACAGTCACCTGATCCGTGCCCACCAGCAAAGAGCCTTTTAGAAACGCACTCCAGTCCGTTTGTCGACTCCTAGAGAAACACAACACACAATAATACCTACCTAGATATCTCATACACATGTAGCCCTATATCTATCATTTACCGGTAAGAGGATGTAGCACTAGTGCTATTCCTTCAGCCAACCCATATCCTATAAGTCCAGTCTGAAATACCCATGTAGATGCTTGTTTAGGCAAGTCTTTCTCGAGTAGAGGGCGTTGATTGGCTGTTTTCCAAGTTACTAAGCCTTAAGGGATGATCCGCGCTGTCTCCGTTAATTCCGTTACCGTTAAGTCCGCTTTCATTTGTTTAATCTGCCTTCATTCGTTTGTGCAACGTACCATGCCTCTTTCCTCTTTACCTCACTGCTAAATGCCAAATCGATAAACAGTGGATGAAAACCGACCTTGGCGGCGGCGACACGGTAGATCTAACCCCGGAGGAAGGGGCCAAGGCTTTGTTGGATACCTAATCATTCTGAAACCAGGGCAGGAATACAATGGAAAGATGCCAAAGGTTCTAGTGAATGGTTGGGAGAATTCACCGGGTAATGAGCAGTACGACGGTACTATTTTTCCTTGGTAATGGTTTTATAACAAAACTCCCCAATATATAATCGTTCTCGTTTACTTTATGGTATATTTCGCACCCTTTTAATATACTTTAAAAATTGCGTATTTGCTGGGTCGAATAATGGCCAGCCCGCTGTATCCCCAATGGCTACTGTCTCGCTTATCACCATGAAGTCACCTATTGAATTCAGGTCCGCTGAGTTGCAAGGAAGCCAGCTTCCCCCCCTTTCTCAGCCGGGTCACTCACGGCGAAGATCGGCACGTGGGTGTGGGCCTCGAGCGTCCTGATACCTGTTGGGGCCGGCACGCTGACTCTCCTGCGCCCGGACACTAACACCGGGCGCTGGATCGGCTTCCAGCTTTTGTTTGCCGCCGGGTCGGGCCTGGGATTCCAGGCAGCGGTTCGTGACGGCCCAGGCCGTGCTGCCGTTGGAGGACATCGGGCCCGTGACGGGCGTCATGATGCTCGCGAATCTTGATGGAGGCGCCATCTTCGTCAGCGTGGCCCTGAACGTCTTCGCCGAGAACCTCGCGTCTGGTGTGGCAGTCCTCGGCATGGACGGCGTGGACACTAATTCAATGATCCAGCTCGGCGCCACGGAATTCAGGCAGCTCGTCCCGCCGCAGGACGTAGACCAGGTCGTCTCCGTGTGTAATGCCGCGGTAGGTACCTAGGTTAGAGCGTATATGCAGAGTCTAGAGTACCAGTTAAGAATATCTCGTTGGCTAGTCGCCCTTCTTCTTTAAGGGAACCCATCTCATTCCGGCCGGCCCGACGACGGAGATGCACGATAGGACCAGCCCGACCTGGTACGCCTTTACTAGCCATTTAGATTATGAGTTATTTCTGGGAGTTGCCTGGGTTACGTGCTGCCCTTGACGGCTTATTGATTATTGGTAGCAGTAATCCTACAAGTCCGACATCAGCCCGTCCATTAGGTAATCATTTGAAAATTGAAGGTGGCTAGTTCAATACGGCACATATCTGAAAGATACTTCTTGCCCAAATCGATGACGGGTTATTATGTTGTATGTATTTTTTTTTCTCTCTGGGTGCTTGTCGCCCCTGTATGACCAGAGGTGAAGCATTAGGTATGTGTTAGTGCAAAAGATCGTTTCCCCCCAACCCGTTCGAAAATCAAGTTATCATGATAGACGATCAGCTCAAGTCTTTTGCGCCAGTGAAGGCTTGCCTGATTCCGAATCGCAAGCCCCGTCGAACTTGCATCTGAAACAACGGCCAGATTTGGCTTATTCTGTTCTTCACTGGTCTATAATCGTCTATATTAACATTTTTTCTCTAGGCATCTGGTCAGCGGCGTCAAGTACCAGCGTAACTTAGCTTTTACACACGATCATTACGATGCCAAAATCCAAATGAATGCTCTTTTTTCTGTTTCTATTAGATGCTGATACGTATCATCGAATGCAATGTCAATTCCACTCATCCAACTTTGCGCTCAATAGCCAATTTTGCGGTTCAATGCTTCTAGCATGTCAGATTCTCGTGCTGTAATCCTTCAATTTGCGGCTCGGTAAACTGCGACAAGGTTGATTTTAGCAATAAAACAACTGCTTCCAAAACGTCATATCTTAACTTCATCCTTAATTAAAGGTTCAAAGAAGTTCAAATCCAATAGTTGATTCTCGGAACAAGGACTCATGACGATCAGGGTCTCTATCGCTGGTTATTATCTCTCTGTCTCTGTGTATACCGTATGTAGGTAGTTTTTGTTATCAGGAACCGCAGCTAAGCGACAAATAATCCTTGTATGTCCCTAGACCTTGCAGTGCCAAGACCAAACCCCTTGACCCTGGAAAAAAGCTTGGACCATTAGTAACCGGTTCTACATAAACTTTGTGGGCCTTCATTCCATCTTGATGAAACCAATGCGAAACTACGGGTATTCTGCTAAACATCCAGCAGGGCTCACCATGCTTGTTGCGCATTCTTTATTTCTAATTATGAACTGCGGAGTCCCGGGAGGCGTTGCGAAGGGAGCGCTCCGTGGAGCGGTCGGCGTCATAATCGAACCATTCGGCTCACAACCTTGGAAAGTAGTAGTGCTACCGACTTTTCGGCTCTTCTATCCCATGCATTGTGTAGCCTCTATCGTATTACGTCTGAAGCAAGCTAATAAAGGCTCCTTACGAGAGGCGCTATTAGGGGGGGATATGAGTTAATGAAAGATGACTCTCCTTACCTCTCGCCTTGCTTCCCCTGCCAGCTTGGCCTCCGTCTGGTTGTGTATTACTAACAAGGCGGGGGATCAGCGTGCTCCGCTTGGCATCCGCAATAAGGCATAGGTATGGCAAACGAAACTGTGAGCCGAATTATCGGTGCCTTCGACGTTCATGGCTTCGACTGTCTGGGGTATGACATGTCTCAGAGGAGGGCCAATCGTGTCTTTTCAGCGCTTATGTACACATCCTGCCTCGGTAAAGGGTAGTTCCCAAGCGTTCGGATCTGCACCACCACAACTCCTTGCGAGAGGAAGCAGATCTCCCGATCCCATGATGCAGCACCCGTGAGGCTATGGCTTTCTAGAGTTATGCGACTGACCCCAAGTTTATTAAAGTTTATTTAATGACTTTACTTTGTTGCGCTGAAAGAGAAACGGATGTCTAAGCACATCGTGCCCAGCATTGGTAAGCTTAGAGACTCCACCCAATCAAGAGACTAATGTCTTGCATTCCAAGTTGTGGCACCAGCGAGCGCTCGATGCCGTAACAACTGACAAGCAGCCTTTAGGTCCCGGAGTGGAGGGAATACTGCATGAGCCGAAAAGAGCAAAATGTGGCTTCTGATATGCTGGCCCGATAGGCTACCAGATTTGACTTTTTTGCTGCACATAACGAGCACGCAGGTCTAATCGAGATCGATTTCGCGAATGGGGCGCCGTCATGTAGGTAGTCAATTCTCCATTACTGTACATATGTGCGTCAGGTGCTGATAGAGATCCAATTCCAAATCGCCACATCACGCTTTTCTACTGCGTATATGTATACTGGGAATGTTTTATGACTGAATGGCTGCTTCGATGCTTGTTCTGTCACACCGCCAACTCACGTACGAAGTTGCAATTTGGCAATACCACAACATGATTGGCTATTTGGCTGCCAAGATGGAGTGGAGGCAAAATTCCCAAGACGGATAAGTTCAAGGTGAAAATTTGGCTTATACTTATGTATGATGCGCGGCTAGCGAATCTCTCAATATCAACAACATATACCGTATACCTTAAAGGTACTGCTTGAGCTAGTGGGCCTGAATAGGAGAACTTAGACCAATCTATGCTAGCGAATTTGTTCCTGCAGAAATGTTCTGTACCTTTTTCCCCAACCTCCTGCATAATACATTATCAATATCCACCTTGGGTGTTACCGTACGACTAGCTGCCCTTTGGTCACGGTCTCCTACGCGGTAGTTCGGTTGAGGGAAACTTGGAATGATAATAGTACATACCGTACTATGTACATAGCCGACCATCTCTCGTTATTAGAGCCGTTAAGTTCCAAGGTTCTTCCCACCCATGAATACGAATGTGGCCGAGTGCTGAAACTGGCCGTTCTATCTTGGGAATTATTAGTATTGGCAAACATCTACGGGTGCCCGATTTGGCATCTGCATTCAACCTTAAAAACCTGGGGTAACTACCTACCTAGGTATGCACGACAAGGTCAAAATGGAAGCTTTGATTCCCGAGCGTTCAGAGGGTTTGCGATACTGGTGGACAAGCGGTTCTGATTGGAAATACACCAAATATTCCCAGGGCTCAAAGCAGGGATCCTGGCGTGAGAGTTTAATTAAAGTCTAATCCGGGGTTAGGATTGTCGGATCTTCGCTCTGACTTTTGCCTCAACAAGCTGCACATGCATTTGCGTGGACGTTTGGCAAGAGAATCAACCCTATAGCATATATGAGGCCATTGGATCGAGTTTCATGGTAATTAATATCTTAAGATTGCCTATCGTATAAGTACCTAACTCGCTACTCTATTTAGTATTTTTAAATGTCGATGGCGCTGGTCCTAGGTAATCTTTATCTCTCCAACCCACGTGGCTGTTTATAGTAGATTAGGTACGTTACTATGTAGAAATTCTTCACTGCGCTCCCTTTAAGTGCTGTGGGTTCTTTAAATGATGGATTCAATCCGTTTTGGGAATGTGGGGGCGCATCTTACATCGCACAAACAAGGTTCAGTCGCTACCGTTGGTTGAACATCCCAGTAATGCAGTAGCGTCAATGTAAATCCACAGCTGAGAACCCATGGGAAGGTACCTACCACTCAACTGGAGGGCAACGGGATTCTCAGAAGCAGGTACCCTTAGTAGAATGTACCTTCAATGTTGAGAGCAAGGCTCATCTGGGAAAATGCAACCATCTCATCTCTCGGCCAATCTATGAACATTTTTTTTTTTCTTAACTAGACTTTTGGATTTTGACCCCTATTGATTTCTTGCTTGAATGCTCGCCTTCCTTTTTCTTTGTTTAGTTGGGGTTCTACAACATCTGTACAATTAAAACTGCAGTATACCAATGCATATTTTCCAACACGACACAGCATTTTCTACATAGTAGTAGATAGCCCCTTGCAACCGACAAGCAGGTCTCCGCACGCGCTTAGTTGTCTCAATCTTTTCGCCGTCGAACCCTGTCAGATTATATGCGGCGTCAATCAGGGTCATCCAGGCGTCTCGAATGAGAAGCTCCGACCTCGACAAGAGTTCGTGACGCCGATTGGCTTGCGACAGCCCCTTGAACAACGACATACAGGCGACCCTCTTCTGCATTGTGGACCATGTCGCATCTATCGCTCCATTGTAGCGAAAGCCCATCAGATTCCCTAGTTCTAGAGGACAGTCCGACAATTGGTAGGGCAGTCGTGAATTATCCCTCTGCTGACGCCAATCCGCCGCCGTCATTGTCTTTACCAACCAGTAACACAAAGTGAGTAATTAGTTTTTTCTTTTGGTCACTACATGTAACTACCTACCTACCTAATCACCACCTAATCCATACATGTACCCTTCTCATTATTACCCATCATTACATGTGACTAGCCGCAGCCGCCGCAGTTTCTGAACATGTACATGTATGTTATGGAATGCTAGGTGGAGCAGCTTTCTCTTTGAGGTTCCCTTCCTACCAGCCTGTTACGAAACTTCTCGGCCATCAGATGTTTAGAAAATACCTAGTAACCTATCCTATACTGGCGCTGACCTAAATCTCCACTTGTCATTAGACAACAACGGAAACCTCCAGCTCCCAGCCCTTTGCAAACGAGTACGGCTGTTTCTCCGCCTTCTAGTGCAAGCCCGTCTCAATCGAAATTCCCCGATTCTATTCACGAACCCTTTTCAACCGTTTCGCTCTCCCAAGTACTGTCCCGAGAACCGCCGCGGCGCATTCCTGTAGCCGACGGTGCCAGAAACCTTCACCTCTCAGGAAATACTAATCGCAACGAGGATATTTCTCCGGTGTCTCCTACATCCAACTACGGGTTCGTACTATTTAGCTGACACTTACCTTTTTTCATCTTCCTCCATATACGCCTGTCATATCCGAGACTCATGCCGCTCTAACAAGATCGCATGCGCTTTTAGGGCAAGGTTTTCACCATCACCTTCGAATGACACCCGAAGCGATTCCGACTCAAGCGCAACTACAAGGCCGCCCGTAGGCTCTGCTGGTGTGAGTCTACTCAACATGGCTGGCAACTCGACATCCTCCAAACCCGATATCCCTTCAGGTGCTCCTCGAACCTCATCCATCGATTCCGCCATATCCGCTATCTCCTCGAGAACCCATTCCCACCAGGGATCGCAAGATGCTCAATCCGGAACCGCAGACATTTCCAATTTGGTCAAGGCAGCGGGTAGTCCTGAGGCCGTAATCCAATACCTACTAAAGGAGAAGCAGTCCCAATCCCAGCAGAACACGCAGTTATGGAGACTCGTCGACAAACAGAGAGCCATGATTCTGGGCCTCAACAAGGATCTCGAGCGGGCTTTGAAAGATAAGGAGAAGTACAGAAAGAAGTTGAAGGATGTAATGGCCGCACATGATGAGCATTTAAAGCTCGATCTTATGCAGTCAAGCAGACCAAGCATTCCCCAGGTTAATGTGAATGTGCCCAAGGAACAGGAAGTCGACGTGCCTGCATCGCCCTCGAACATTGATTCGGACAGTGTCAAGCACTCACCAATTGACGTGTCTCTAGCGCCGTATCCGATTACACCCCCGGCGGATCAGGTCTCTAATGGGCAGCCGTCAGCTGTCGGTGAACTTTTAGACCCGTCGCATGCGATGCCAAAGGCGTCCGAACATGCCTTAGACCATTTTGATCACGAACAAGAGGATCGCGCCGCTGAGGAAGCCAAGAAAGCGATTGAGGCGTCCAGAGAGCTCCCTATTAATATTGCATTGCCCCCATCTCGAAGCTTTCCAAGCGAGCCTCCTCGAATACCACCGCCCGAACGCCCAGCCGACCCTCCGGCAGTGTCGGTCATCGAAGCCACGCCCATGGTTGATCAAGGCATCTCCCAATTCCCGCCACCATCTGCTCCTCCGCCACGCAAGCCTCCTCCTGCTCCTTTACAATTGAAAAAGGGTTCGAAAGTTCCCGCTTCGATTTCTCCCGAAGATGAGGAGGATTCCGATTCAGATTACGATTCGTTGTTAGAAGTGAATGAATTGCCGATCCCCGAGAAACGTGGCCGGAGAAGGACAAGGGAGGAAGATGACCGAGAGAGAGAAATTCTTGCGCAAAAGGAGGCAGAGGCTCGAAGTCTATCTAAGAAGAGCAAAAAGGGGAGTCAGAAAGGAACACCCATCACCAAGGAATCCGAGCCATCCAAGAATGACGTTCCTGCAAGTCCCCGGATGCCAGGTACCCAACCTATGCTGGCACCTGATAATATTCCCGCCTCTCTAGCCGGCGTTTTAAATGGTAACGAGACCAGACAAATTACGGCTCCTCCTTTGATGAGCCCTGGCCTCCCCGCGAGCCCAAGGCCAATGCCACTGAAATCGTCCATGAACTCGCCTCCAATGTCACCTCGTGGTATAGGAATGGCCATACCTCTATCGCCACGAGCTCCCAGGCAGCCGATCCCCATGCCTCCTAATGCCATGATGTCTAGCCCTCCCGCTGCCGAGTCTTCGAGTCGGGCGTCCACAAAACAAACTAGCCCGGCTAAGCAGACATCCGAAACCACACAGTTAAATTCTACGAACCGAGAAAGCCCTGTCGAAAGGACGAAGATCTATAGGGGATTCGTCACAGATGAATATCCCGACCTTCTGTTACCGCCAAATGCCATCCCGTCTATAGAAGTTAGGGTTGCGTCGTCTCGTATGAAGCCATCAAGAGCTAGCCTCATATCTTTGACGCAATTGGAGGAAGACCCCGTCTTTACGCTCGCCGTTTTCTCACGGTCCGAGGGTGTTGAGCTATGGCGGGTGGAGAAGGACATCGCATCTCTCTCCAAGCTTGACCACAAGATGAAGCAATGTCCATCTTTCACGGCTAAGACTCCGGACAGGTCTCTATTTAGTGGTCACTCGCCTGCTAAGCTTGATGCCCGCCGTACTATTCTCGACCAATACCTTGACGAGCTCCTCAACACTCCACTCGATACTGCAACCGCTATAGAACTTTGCAAATACCTGTCGACCAACACCCTTCGACCTAATGGCGATGACGTCTCGTCGACAAATGAATCGAGTAACGAAAGCAACGTCCAGAAGAAAGGGCCTGGAGGCAGGCCATTCAAGAACGGTTATTTGACGAAGAGGGGCAAGAATTTCGGTGGGTGGAAAGCTCGCTTCTTCGTTCTCGATGGCCCTCACCTCAAGTACTACGAGGCGCCCGGTGGTGCACATTTAGGGACCATCAAGCTTCAAAACGCGCAAATTGGAAAACAGTCCCAGCAAACTAATGACGGATCTCCCGCAAATGGTCCAAATGGCGACGAGTTGGACAACCAATACAGGCATGCATTCCTTGTTCTCGAACCAAAGAAGAAGGATTCTAGTAGTCATGTGAAGCATGTTCTATGTGCCGAGAGCGACTCAGAACGCGACCAATGGGTGGATGCTCTGCTCCGCTGGATTGATTATAAGGATGGTAATGATGAAGAGGCGCATTCTGCCAATCAGGATCGAAATCAAGCTGGTAGCAGCAATGCCCACACCAACAATGCGAATTTGAGAAAGAAAGGGCATGGCCATGGGAAACACCAAGGACAACGTGGTAGTCAAGATGGGCTGATTGGAATGAGTTACGACTCAGCCAAGCAAGGCGACGCTCCGGACGGCGCCCCTTCTCGGCATCGTAAAACAGGAACACCGGAGCCTCAGGATAAGATGCAGGGCTCGGGTTATACCATCTCCGCTCCTAAAGACCCACAGCTGATCCCCGATTCAGCCTCATGGGGCAGTAAGATGGGTCTGGCTCCTCCTGGTCCTACGATTGACGAAAAGAAGCAGAGGAAGCGAAGTTTCTTTGGGTTTGGCCCTAAAACACGGTCCTCCAGTGATGACCAAGACGCATTATATGGTTCTAATAGTGGTGGTGGACTTCACGGTCAAGCTGAGCTACGAGGACCGATGCGACAGGTATTTGGAGCGCCACTTGCCGAAGCCGTGAGATATAACGGACCGTTTGATGTTAACGTTCCTCTTCCGGCTGTGGTATACCGCTGTATCCAATATCTTGATCTCAAGAATGCTATTCGAGAGGAGGGCATTTTCCGCCTCAGTGGTTCCAATGTCGTTATTAAACAGCTGCGCGAGCGGTTTAATACCGAAGGCGACGTTAATCTTCTCACTGACGAGACCTACTATGATATTCACGCAGTTGCTTCCTTGCTGAAGCTTTACCTCCGCGAGCTTCCGACGACCATTCTTACCAGAGACCTCCACATGAAGTTCGTCGCGGTAACGGAGATGTCGAACCAGCGTGAAAAGATTGAATCTTTGGCAGAACTCGTACAGCAACTTCCATTAGCGAACGAGACATTACTGAAGTATCTCATTGCTTTCCTTATTAAGATCATCAACCACGCAGACATGAATAAGATGACTGTACGTAATGTCGGTATTGTTTTCTCTCCAACGCTGAACATCCCGGCTCCGGTATTTGCGTTATTATTACAGAATTATGAGGGCATCTTTGGAATAGACCCTGAGGAGTACGAGCTTCCCTCCCCAGACCTCGAGGCAGATCCACGTGCACTATTTGAGACCCAACCACATCGGCCATCCACAGCCGCAGACTCGCCTCACAGACAACGACTCCAAGAACAGGTACAGCAACGGTCGACACCTACCCCGCCACCTATTGTCGCGGGTGGACTACGCCCGACAGCGACGCCCCCACCTCGCCAAAGTTCTTACGAGCCGCATTATCTATCTCAACCAGGATCGCAATCGTCTCTTCGTCCAGCTTACGAAAGCAACTTCGTAGTACCGCCAGGCTATGAGCCAGGCCCAAAACAACCGGGTTATGACCGCCCACACTATGCATCCTCATACGAACAGGACTACAGCGAGAATTCCCACGCTGCATATGACCAGTCCTATAATAAGAATAAAAGAAGAGAAAGCTCAATGTTTATGGGTAACATGATGCTTAATCAGCAAGGATCCAGGAGCCGCTTGAGGGAGGAGACTAGAATGTGATCGCGTCTAATATCATAACTGAACGCGACCTCGATCCTACGACCACTTCGAATGATTCCGCCTATATAAGTCACGACACATTAGCTTTCATTACTGATTCAGATACCAGCGTTCCATTGAAGTGTTTACTGGTTTCTTCCCCCCTCTCGCATACAAACGATTGTTTACCGTATCTTGCAACTGGTACGAGATAATATCCGCTCTCTACTTCATTAGACCGAGCATCGTTTTGTTAATACAGTCGCTACGGACTGGATCCCTAGCGAAAATAATAGTCTAATGATAGTTTTTTAGACGAAGAAATTTTTGGGATATGAATCTACAACGGGAGAAGGACCTGAAAGTAAGATAATTTACCATTTGGTTACCCCAGCCATAGAATCGGTTTCCAGCAGAATTGGAGTTGCAGCTATGGCTGCGGGAGGCTTTTTGTTGGTCATATTTAGCAGGTGGATTTCTTGAACGACGCGATGGCGGAATATTGTGGCGTTGGTGGCTGTCGTGGGGAATGATCCCCGTGTCCGACTTGGCATTTAGCGAATGAAGAACAAATATTCCACATTTTGTTTAGAAGCCGGCTTTGACGTTTTAAATCAGGCCACTTTGAGAAGGGCATCGTGATCATAGGTCAGGAGAGGACGAGTGCTCTTCTGCTTGGATCTGCGAAATTGCTGAGATCTGTGAAATGGGCTGTGTAGTTGCTGGTGTGACAAACGTGCCTGCGTATTTATTATTGGCCCGGGGGTCTTCCGGGTTTGTGTTGGACAGCGATACTGAGGTACACAATCACCGGCATACCGAGAGCCTCACTACACCGAGTAAATGAGGTATCGTGATAATACGTAACAGAATGGCCACTCCCAACATTTCGACAACAGAATGCGAAGAGCAGGCTAGGTATGCACCCCGTAGGACCCTACTTTGCTGCTATTTTCTGCAATTCCACGTTTTCGTCGATCGGCACTTTCGACTGGACTGTCGTAGATCTCCAATGCTTCAGGTGAAGGTGCCAATTGCGCTCTGCCGTAGACATGGCCAAACAAGGAGACCACCTGTAGCGCCCCTTCAAAGTCTGAATGGACCACATACAGATAAAATAAATCTCGTGTTAAAAGCTTCTCCCCTTCATTGGATCGTACTATTATGGTATGATATCTGCACGAGGAAGCAAGCCTACGTTAGCATCCGCCCACCTGGGCATTTTCCGATAGACGGCAAGCTTTTCATACATATGGTGTCGATTGCCACCGATGCAAGCAAACACGGGAGATTCTTACTCTACTATCTTTACATATGTTTTAGCAATTGACCGCCCATTGATAACAAGGGGTAAGTGGTAGCCCCGAGCCGCATGTGATAACAAGCTCTTGCACCGCATCAACGCCCCGGGTATCTGGTCCGGTGGCTGCTTTGAGAAACGTGCAGGTCAACACTGCTCTTGGGACGGGGCCTAGACTTCTGTAGAACCCCCACGGCGTCTGCCCTCTTCGATTTGATATATGACATTCACAAACCATTGGATCCCGTTCATGTCGGCCTAATCTACAGGTAGTCAAGGTATTCGGACCCGAATCTCGGCTTGCCAATATGCGCTTCCTCGGCGGCAAGCATGGCCACCCCTCCCTTCTCCGTCGTCGTGTAAGCATTGATCGTCGATGTGCTTCTGTGTGTAATCATGTGCTTGGTCTGGCGCGTTCTCGACGGGGATGGTTTGTACCTTAGGTAGTTTGCATAGAACGAGTTTTTCCGAGTTCTACAACGACAAGTTGCATCAGTTGGCGTAACATTATGGAATCGAACTACACGACAATACGGGTCCAGACGCGACTAAATTTATCTTTCATCATGTCGAGTGCATTTGCAGAAGAGACTTCAAGTGGTTGGGCATATAATACGATCCAGTTTACCAGTTAAATTGCGAGGAGGGAAAATGGACATGTATAATAATATGAGATGAGATGGGAAAAGGAGCCAACGGAAGGAAAATAAAATCAAACCGGCAGGATTCTGGAAACGAAACCGCGGCTCTCGCCGCAACCTATTAGATGTCAGCACGCCAAGTTAGGCTTAGAGAATCATGTGCCTAGCAACAAGCCTTCATGATTTCTAATATCCTGCCTACAGAATAGGTTAGGTAGGTAGATACGATTACCATTAATTACCCTTTCCCCTATTCAGACGTTTAAGTTCCCACACAGTAGGAATACTTCCCTTATTACCCCATTCTCGTCTCAGCAACGAGTGAACACATGGGGGCATGGGTATGATCAGGATCGCGCTGCACGTACATCTACCGAAGATTAAATTCGCAGGTTGGTTGGCCAAGAGATGTTCGATTCCCCGCGATTCAAATAAGTTTCTCCAAACGAGACATGTCGCCCAGGACAGAGCCACATGGATAGCTTTCTAAGGTATTCTGATCGAGTAATCCCATTATAACCACGAAGGATCATCGAAGTATCGGTGAGGACACAGATCTGTTCGTCTGGAAAGATCGTCTTCAATTCGCGTCCATAAATCTAACCGAAGCCGGCCGTATCTAGAGTAAGGCTCTGAAAGAGCTTTTTTTTTTCATGCCTCGTTTAGGGCCTTTCACCTCATGTGCTACTGGGTGATGCGCGTGATGGGGAAAGAAACGCTAGAATTGAAGAAGGCAGAGCGCTGGATGCTCGACCCCGGACCCCGGACCCCTGAGATCTAGATCCTGCTCATTCCAACTCTCCATGTGTTGAGGAGTCGAACCGGGATGACCGGGCTAAGCAAACTCGGAGATGGTCATGATAAATGGGAGGCCTCAAGGGTGTCGGTAGCCTCGCGCGAACCGGGTTTGTGGCGAAATGTTTTGTTGGGATGCTTCTTTCTTCGTGTTCTTGGCTGTCTCGGCACATTATATTCTCGTAGGAAGGGCGAAAGTACGCTAGAATACCAATAGAGCACGAATACCCGTACATTAGAAAGACGGCTCGTTGAAAAGGCGTCGCGTCCATCAAACGGAGGCGAGGTAACTAGTATTGTGCCTATTAGCTGGTCCGGAGGTCCTCCGTTGTCTCATTTCTTTTGTTCCCGTGGGATATAACCTTTTTCTTATGTGCATGTATTATCTTGTTCAGCTCGGGGCACATATGTTTGATGTTCGGACCCGATTCCGAGCCAATCAGACGAACCGGAGCGGGCGCCAATCTATCTTATGGGAGTACTTTGAACAACCGTCCAAGGAAGAAACAAAGGGCCGTATTGGGGTTATCTGGGGTAAAAGTTCTCTGTGCCGGAGAACCCGTTTCTAACTCAAAGTCGTCCGACTTTAAGAGCTTATTAAAGCCTAGTCGCAAAAACATTATTTTATTGTACACGCTACAACAAGCTCAACTAGCAACCCGGGGCTTCCTGATATATCAAGTTTCGGAGTGGCAAATCGGTGCCGATCATTGGCTAAATTTGCCTATTCAAGATATACCCAGTCGGAGACTAAAATAAGAAAGTTCGCATGCCAGCAGGCCAACAGGGTGTGAAGGATTGATGTAAGATTCGAGTAAGAAAATAAGCCCAGGTGCTGTTTGAGCAAATGTGAAGCGTGGGGTGATAAGATTACATAGTACCGTAGAGAGCAACAATCCCCATTGCCAGACTCGAGATTTCCCATCATCCCAACATCGAGATATTCAAAGCTGAGGTCCCTACATATCTCCTCTATGTCATGGGTGAGAAATATGGCGTATCAGGCAATGGTTCAAGCTCATCAGCCGTAATCATGATGATCACGACGGTAATAAGGCTTCAAGGATTAATGCCAGCTCAGAAAGATACCTGCCTACCTACCTACCAACACTATCAGGAGCACATTACCTAGGGGCACATTCCAAAGGACCCTGTTTTCCCGCCTTTCTCCTTCGTTTTCCCCCCACAGCTTTTACCCCCTGTGTCTTTTATTTGCCACCGTATTCCACTAATTGAGTACAATATTGTAATTCTGTAATATTGTACCCATTAGAAGTCTAGTAGTAATTAAGTTACCCACGCTGCAGCCTCTTGCACAAGCCACCGTTCGCGGTGCGCAAGCTCGCTTGATAATGGCTCCAAAGATTGTGCTTCTGCATAAGACCGTCCACTTATATCGTAATCGGAATTAAGTCCGGACGGCTAGTCCCATCCGCGCAGTACAATGCATACGGGCCACGGGCGGTTTAGAACTGCACTTAGATACGATACTCACTCTATTGATAAGTACTGTACACTTGACCCCCGGCATCTTTTAAGGTGACAGCTTGCTCCTAAGCCCTTTCCGTCCAGCAAAATAGAGTGACCTTCGTTGAAACAATTCACATTTATACCATTTAGTAGGCCTAAGTAGAACATTGGCATATATCTGTAGTGCAAACATACTTAATACCGGGCAGGGCCCAACCGAACTAACCGTCTTCTCTCGTGAACTTCATCAACATCTCGTTCGTATGACGTACCAGGGACCCAAGGATTCAGGGACAAGGCCCAGTCTAATAACTTTTTTCTATCAAAGGTTATGAACACTGCTAGAATCATTCGCCTCTACGGACGAGATCAGAAGAACTATCAGAATCTCTTGCGCATAGGATAATTCAGCTGTCTTTCCACCTTAACGCAACTACTCACATATTCCCGCCTTCCAAACGATTTCGAGTCATAGAATCTCAGCTCAGAGTCCTCATCTTACCTACCAAGGCGACGAGTCGACATTGCCTGTCCCAATTCTACATCACATCGACCAATAAGCAACAACCACAGCCCCATACATATCAGACGCTATTAAAGGTACACCACCAACATGAATGCCACCATTGACCCGGCGCGAAAGTTTGATGACTGGCCAGATGAAAATTCATGGACGACGCCAATGTTCACATCACCATTCGGTGAGGGCATACCTATTCCAGACTCACAATTTTGGGCCGCTCCGGGTAACAATTCAGAACAATACTACAGGCCGAACTTACATACCGCGCGAGAGGAATTAGGACATGGTATCGACGCTAGCGACAACGTGGGTATCCCCCTTTTCTCTAGTTCGCCCCCTACGAACCCCCCTGACATTTTTGGCGCAAAACTACAATCAAGTCCCCATTGGAACTCCCCATTGGACAAGTCCAAATCCTCTCCAGAAGCTAACTATTGATATAGTATAATCCTGGATTTCCCATCGACAGCGTCACTCCGTCAACGGGCTCGTTTGTCTACAGCCAACAATCTGCGGCACAACCGGCTGGACAACCAAGTCACCACCATTTTGACAGCCCGTATGCTGGGCAGAGTCAGCATGAAAATGACGAGGAGCCGCTTTACGACGAAAGTGTGGCATCATCTTCCGTAGGGACATCGGCAGCTGGCTACAAACGGCGGTACTCGTCACGAAGTCCCGAGACCACGAAGTTTTCTCCCCATTCCACGACGGCGGTATCGCCGGCTTCCATATCGTCGGTAAACTGGATACCAGACGGGACGACGACCGACCCACTGTCTCCGGCGTCCCCTTCGTCTAGCATCAATGTCCACCTCGTCGACCCCTCCGCGACCCACGCTGCCGGGTCGTCCGCCGCACCCATCAAAACTCGGCGCAACCGGGAGCGGAACCGCGTGGCGGCGCACAAATGCCGGCAGAAGGCCAAGCAGAGCATGTCGGACCTCCAGACGCGGGAGCGGGAGCTGAGTCAGCAGAACCGCATGCTGCAGGAACATGCGGGTAGTCTGCGCGACGAGATACTGGACCTGAAGAACGAGATCCTCCGGCACAGCGACTGCAACAGCGATATCATCCAGAACTACATCGCGAAAGCAGCCCGCGACGTAAATTGATAACCAGGTGAGGGCGGTCTTTGATTACGGGATCGGAATCGGAATCGGGATCGGAAACTGGAACGGGAACGGGAATGGGGAACGGAATGTGACGGCGTAAGGGAAAGGGAAAGGGGGGTCGGATCTGGACTTAATGATTTAATGCGTTATGATGATAAAGCCTGTTTTATCAGAGGAAAATAAAAGTAATCGCCCCATACCAGGGCGCCAGGTGTCCCTTTTGTCCATCGGCCGGAAGCTCCAGAATGTGTCGTACCTAACATTTCCCATATTTTGTCTTCATCGACTTGTGCTTATGCTCTTCGGGTTCGCCCTCCCCATTTTGGCGCCACGGGCGTGTCTTATGAGACGTTGATGGATCCCCGTGATGGCAAGGCTCATGATCTTCCTTCTGGGCTTCGTAGCCCCTAGCGAAGGGTCATTATGAGTTGTGAATGTCCTACACAACTCCCATAATAATTGTATGCGGGAGGTTCGTAGTAACAATCGGCAACGAAATTCGATATTTCCAACTTTTAGATGTATGGTAGGCTTCACGCGAGCGACACATCCTAAAGTATGGATATCCTCAGTCGAAGTGAGATTATATAGACATGTAATCGTAGAGACTCCATAATTCTAGTAAGGAGGCGATATCATAGTAAAGACGTAAATAATCGTCATGACCTTATTTAGGTAATCATCATTTTGAAGTAAAGAAAACCCATTCGAAGGGAGAAATCCAGATTACTGAGAATCTCACGCCACGCTATGCGTGTGGGTTGGGGGTTAGTTAAATATATACCACATAAACGCGGCTGGCGGTGATTATGTCTGATTATGGCTGACCAAATAACGACATACATGATATATAC
Source organism: Hypoxylon sp. PDH2405 (assembly GCA_023628415.1). Classification (NCBI taxonomy): domain Eukaryota; kingdom Fungi; phylum Ascomycota; class Sordariomycetes; order Xylariales; family Hypoxylaceae; genus Hypoxylon; species Hypoxylon sp. PDH2405. The sequence continues at coordinate 106,965 of JAMAKT010000048.1, forward strand.
TGATTCCTCCTGTCAATCCATCGTCAGAGTATCCACACAGCCCGCTTCCTGCTCGCGGCTGCATGGACCAGACCCATGAGAAGACCTTTACGAACAACGCGGCTTCCAAGCATTCAGCTACCATGGAATCGAGACTAACGGAGCGGGGGGTCTAAGCAAGCGAGGTATCTATTAAGCGGCACCTCTTGTTTCATTCCACCGTCAGTTGCTGCACCTTCGCCCCCTGGACCAACCCCCATCTTACTGCAGCAACCATCAGAATAAAATGACAGAGCGCGCGCGTTAGGATTATGGGTCAGATAAGGGATCTACGGCAGGCTACGGAAATTTTAGATTGCGGCCCATCTGCCCGACTCTTCGACTCTTTGACGCGATGGCCATCTACTACCTGTCTATTCTGGATAGCCACGATTGTCCAACTATTCAAATTTACCTACCTATTACGGCATCTCTGTTTAAGGTATATAAGATGCGAATATACGTCATCACTGCTTCTTCGAGGGCCGTATAGACGGCTACTCGGATCAGTTCTTCCGGAAAATCGACATTAATTCTACACCATCATGGCACGCCGGAACGCCTAGCTGTGCCCTTCGGCAACACTACTAGGCCTCAGTCTACATTGAGCCGCACATGAGGCACATTATCCCGTGTAAAACGAGGTGGCTGTTCCGTAAACAGTTCTCACGTGACCTCGTAGCCTCCTGTCTCTCTTCAACAGACCCGAGGTCACCGGACCAGTGTCCGCGGAAATTAGCGGTCACCTCGACGCCAAGGTACGCATTCGTATCCGGCGAAGCAAGTACGTAGCCATGACCATATTTTCCACAAGAAGTATGATTTAGTTCTTGATTCTCGAATAGATTTGCGACACGCGAACTGAACGGGTCTCCCGCTTCTCAGCTGCAGATCCGTCCCTTAATGGAAGTAGGCCGGCGAGTCCCAAATATGACAGCCGCTACCTCTTGTCGTGTTGTCCTGAATTTGCCAAGGGAATTCGTGGTCGTAGCGAGTGATTCACCATTTCGTTGTCTTATACTGAAGGGTGTTGGCTAAAAGCTGACCTATGTCATCAGGACGCAGAGACGGCAGCACATGACATGTTCGCAGGTAAATTGCATGGAACTACATCGAGATTTCATGAATATAGGTAGGTATTCATTATATTCATTATATTCGCATAGTTTAGACGTCAGGAGTCATGATCGACATAAACCAACAAAACAGGACTTTACGCGTCATGATTCGTAATTACTTTAATTATCATGCTGCTTCTTTCCCAGCGCCCTCAGCTTCTCTCCCCAGATCCACAAAACAAGCGGCACGGGGAGGCCCAGTGCGACGAAAATGAAGGCTAGGAGGCTGTTGCCCCAGCCGTACCCGAGGCGGTCGTACAGCTGAGGGGCGAAGATGGGAAACACGAACCCTAGGACGTTGGATAACAGGCGAGTAGCGGCATTGGCCGAGGCACCAACCTCGCCAAACAGGTCCAGCGTGTACGCCAAAAGAGCCTGGGCGAGGATGGAACTGCCGCATGTAAATATGATAGCACCAATGTCAACCATAACCCACGTGATACGATACTCAGCCGACCATCCGTACCAGAAGAGGCCTATGGGGATGAAAAGCACGCCGGGCAGCATGTATGGACAGCGAAACTCGGGCCTACCCTCGCCTTTGTTCTTCGGCCGATCCCGTAGACGTCTGTATATGATGTCCATAATGCGACCGCCGACTTGAGCCGTGAGGCAGAAGCCAATCGAGAACGATATATAATGCAAACTGCCTATCAGAGGGGACTGTTGATACCGATCGATCCAGAGCGTTGCGAAAGTCGAGAGCATCAAGGTGTAGATACCGAAATTCAAAGCAAGAACGAGGGATATGATCTGAATGATGGGCCGCCGAACAAGAAGCCGAATTGGCCGTCGAAGATAGGTTACTAGCCGGGAGAAGAAGTCGTGCCAGAATACCCACGTCGTCGGCGATAGAGCTAGGTTGGCGGACTGCTGGGATTGTGCAGCCGCCTTACGGCGTAGCAAGACAGGAGTGTACGATTCTTTTATGATGATGATACCTAGTAGGGCTATGAATGCATCGAAGATGCTGACGATCCAGAAAAGCCAGGGCCAGTATATAAGGTCGACGACGATCCCACCAACAATAGGGCCTAGAGCAGGGCCAAGATACGGAAGGAAGGAGGCGATGGCAAGGGACTTTCCTCGGTCTTTGGCATGATACATATCTGCCATGACGGGGCCAGTAAGCTGTAGTAGAGGAATAAGACTTCAGTATGCTTCCAATCTAAGTGGGAATCATGGATACAAACCACAATGCCGGCGCCCGCTCCTGTCGCAGCAAGGAACCTGCTAATAATCATCAAGACTTTCGATTTGCCAACTGGACAGAGCGCGTTCCACAAAATGTACCAAAGGTTGCTGATGACCCAGATGTTCTTCCGGCCATTCATCTCGCACAAGGCGGCAATGAAGAACGGGCCGATCCCTAAGCCGAGGAAATACACCGAAAGGGTGATCTGCGCAGCTGACGCACCAATTTCCAGATCACGGGATATATCGCCCAGTGCGGCGGCCATGATGCTAGCGGACATCAGGGTCACGAGCTGGCCGACGGAGAAGATAATGCCGATTGACACTTTCCGCCACTCGGGCCAATTGTACGGATCACTGGGGTCGTCTGGACCGTTCCATGTTGCCCCGTATTGCTCATAGAGGCGAGCAAGGCGCTTTTCGGCCTCGGTATCTTGGCTTTCAACTTGTTTTTCTAGCTCCTCCGGGCTTTCGGTGAATACCTGCGTGTCAGCCACCGCCACCGGTCCGGCTGTCTCACCATCTTCCTTCTTCTCATTGAGAGACATTCCTCTAGCCACAGAGAGTCGAGAATTAACCGAAAGATCTCTCTAGTGTGTCTAAGACAGGACAACACGACTACTATGTTCCCAAGCTATCCACCCACCCACAAGCCCAGGCATGCCATTTTATACGAAATTGCAGGATGCTCCATAATAATAACCGATTTCCGGATGACTCTTCCGCACCCCGGCTACTAGCCTTACAACATGCAATTACTCTTCGTTGGGAAGCTATTTACAGCAGGCATCGTGCCTGGGGCCACAACGGCAGAAAACAATAGGCTGGACCGCGAGGAACGGCCCACTCCAAGGTAACACTATGGTATATCCGTCAGCGCTAGCTTCTCAATCGCGGGTCTTCTCGCGTCTGGGAGACGTTGAACGGAATTCCGAGGTCCCTGGCTTAACTCCGAGAGTTGGTAGTGTATATACATACCTATGTAGAAAATAGGGGAAAGAGATAAGCTTTCGGAATCTCTTCCCGAGCCTAAGCGATGAGTCGATGTACGTACGATATCCAATCACATCTCGTAGAAGGATCAGATAAGACCTCTTGGCAATCAGACCCTGGCAGTAGCGATTAACTAGCGCCATCTGATAAGCCAAGCGACCGGGACTCTAGCATAACTGCATGATTTTCTCTACATTAACGTATATCGAAGTAGGCAGGTAACAAGGCCTCGGTTCTGGAAAGGATTATTTCGACATCGGTAACACCTTACGGCTATACGTGCCTTGGAGGCAAAGTAGTCGTGTGTCTGCTTAGTAATATCCATTACCCTTGACAAGGAGCATTGGTTGATGTTAACATCAAGTACCCTTTGCTGCGAATCAGACATCTATGCTGTATCCCAAGTCGATAGACCCGTACCTCGCCAATGCCAACCCATACAAGATCGTCTTTATAATGAAAGTTTCAGCCGTGCTCCCATCAAATATTTATCATGGAAGTTGCTTAAATGCGAACTTTAACTAGCCTACAGCATTAACTGCTCGAATTAGACGAGAAGTTGGACACGGTCGTAATGCATGAAGGACGCCGGATTTGTGAATCCCATAAATATTTCAAGATGTCTTAGTTTTCGCATGCCGTTGCACGCGGTGAACGGCCGCGGGCAGTTAGAAATCTGTATAACCGCACTCGTCTAACTCTAAAAAGTAGGTACCAAGGCGGTAAATCCGAGAAAAGAGTAACAGATGTCCGAGGGAACGCAAGGAACGGCATGTTAGATAATAAGAATCCAGCAGGAGTAAAGTGGCGGAAGGCTTTAATATAGTAGCACGTAGTAGAACATATCATATTTATCTTTGATATATGTTAGGAAGTTTGGAGTGGTTATAGTACGTAATATTTGGGAGTTCTGTTCTAGCATTATATGCGTCTTCAACCCAGAAAACAAAAGCTTTGACTAGGGCTCTGGTGATACCTGCGTGCCTAACATGAAGTCGAAATTGAAATGTATTTGCCTACTTAGATTATGGCGGTAACTGCATACTTTACTCGCTGCCCTTTGGCTCTAAGGCCTTCCTTAAAGCTATATAGCAGTATTATGATTAGACGAAGCTTACAAATCTGTATTAACAGGTACCTCCTACTTAAGAGACATAGAAGTGTCGTTATAAAAGCGTGGTAGCTCGGAATGAGAAGGACAATGTTTTACCCTGGGTCCACAAGGGAAGGTCCCAGAAACGGCTACGTTATCTGTCACATGTCTGATGTCTCACTGTATATAATCAAGTCTAGTATATTCTATCCAAAATGTCGTACAGGACCCCCTTTTTTGCAATCGCCGATGACAATATCAGCGGGTAGATCGGCTGTCAGGTACCTTACATGCCACTTTGTTACCTTAATCATTGCCACAATACGAGCTTAATCACGTCTACCAATCCTACGATAATCCTAAATCGTACGCTGTCTAGAATTCTCAACAATTCGCACCAATGGTAGACCGTGTGACGGTTACGCCGATGACATGAAAATCTCAAGATTACTGACAAGAGAATTTTGCAATGTTTCAAAGCCATAAGCGCCAAACGCGTCATGGATTCCTCATGTCTATTCTGTATGAGCGTTTTTGTAGCCGAAAAGCCATCTGTTTCGGCGCCATGTGATCCGATAAGTCGGAGGAGGGCTACGGTTAGCCATGAGGCGGCTGAGTATGCTGTACTAGGTTCCACCACATGGGTTATGATGCTCACCGACCAATCCTATTAGGCTAGAAAAGGAAAGCTTGAAGATTACAATACCAGTCATGTCTCGGTTAAATCTAAGTTGACTAGTTCGGCCTGTCCTCTAACACGGATTTCAACGCTTACAATATACAATGCCCTTAATCGCCCTTCGGCCATGCTGATGAGAATGGCGGGAATATAGCCGCAGTCGCCTCTCAATGGCAAATCAAATTCCATGTAAATTGGTTTGGACCACTCGCATAGTTGGTCATGCCCAGTGCAATCTATTAAGGGCGGATTCAAACAAACTTTCGAGCTACATATGTATCAGAACAGAATTACTTCCTGGGGTATTCACTCAGGACCAATGCAATGACACTCGACATGTGCCTACCTGGTAAGCGGGCTAATTTTGAAGTTATCAGGTGTATAATAATGTTCCATTTCGTTAACTCGGTTATTGTTACACAATGGCTTGTAATAGTTGGTGCTGAGGTTATATCAAGCCGAGAAGACTGTTGATCGTGACAACTAAACCTTTACTTCTAAGCTTATTGTGCAACGTCGGGTGCGGACTAAGGCTGACATAAGGATACGAGGCTACCTACCTAACGTAGAATGAGGCTGTCAACACCGCCTACAATATATTAATTGAGACAATTGCAGTCGGTCCATAAGGTAGTTGAAGGATTTTATCACTTGTGTACCTAGCTATCTACCTAGGCATGTATACGGTAAAGCATCCCCCAGGATCACTCAACTTCGGCGTTAAGGATTCGCGAAGGTTGAACATGTCTTGGACGACAAAATTTTGCAAAAAATTGCATCGTCTACATTCGTAAACCAAGAGATTCATTCTCGGCGTTTATGGATATCAACCGGACGTGACCAGGCTATCGGGTCAATCTAGTGCTTATTTGGTGGAGCTCCGTTCTCCATAGGACCGTAAATCGGCGGCTCTTTACGGTTCTAAGCTCGGCAAATTTGGCCCACAAAGCTTTGTTCTATTATGTGCCTCCTAGACAGTTTGCTCAGGAACAAGCTGCAATAAGCTGATGGGCTTTGTGATTCCCAAGAGAAACACAATAAGAATAAAAACAAGATTAGGAATTGCGATGCTTATTCAGGAGATGTATAAATGTTGAGAGGCGCCGTCTAGCTTGCCGACCGAAATTTGGTTCCATTGAGGCCTAAAGCTCAAAGCTCAAAGCTCAAGCTACCCCTCTGTCACTGCGCATTATCTCCTCGGCAAAATACCGCAAATAATGGCGCCCGCCCACCTGTTCGGGGTAAGACCGGAAACCCTCCGGACTGCTATTGTCGCCGTTACTGTGGTTGCTGCGGCTTGGTTATCCATCGGCCTTGCTATGCGGCCTAAGAGAGATAAGAAACAACCCTTCATACCCTCGCCACGCACAACGATTCTTCCGGCCCTCCGAGAGCATGAAGACGCGGACCTGCCGTATCCACTCGATGCTCTACCCGGAGGTCGGGACGTTGTAACCCCATATGGGTCCATGCGTGTGTATGAATGGGGTCCTGAAGATGGGGAAAGAGTTCTTCTCGTTCATGGTATCAGCACACCGTCGGTGGCTCTTGGGGACTTGGGCCATGAGTTCGTCCGCAGGGGGTATAAAGTCATGCTCTTTGGTAAATCGTCACCCATTCCCCGATGTTGTGCATAAATAGAGGACAGTATTCCCATTAACCATCTGTCTTGACAGATCTCTTCGGTCGCGGTTACTCAGATGCACCCAGTGACCTCGACTACGACGCGCGGCTCTATGTGACGCAGATCCTCCTAGTCTTGGCTTCATCAAAACTGCCATGGACTGCGTTCCATCTCGTGGGATATTCCCTGGGTGGTGGACTCTCCGTCTCCTTCACGAGATATTTCCCACACCTGGTTAGCTCACTCATACTGGTAGCGAACGGCGGCCTAATTCGGCCGCACCACGTTGGTTGGCAGAGCCGGCTCCTCTATAGCTCGGGGCTCCTACCCGAATTCCTAGTGAAGAAGCTAGTCCGGCGGAGGATCCGTCCTAAAAAGGAGCAGCAGCCACCCCTCACCGCGGGAGGTGGAGACATCGCGTCAGCTGAGACAAAGAGACACCTACCGAATGGAGATGGTGATGCAAACGGAGGCGATGGATTTGACAGCGCTGCCATTTCGAAGTTTCGACCAGGAGTCACTGTCTCTTCGGTCGTGACGTGGCAAATTGACCATCACGAAGGGTTCGTTCACGCATTTTTAAGCACGATTCGGAACGCTCCTATTTATGCGCCTCAGGAGGACTGGAGGGTTTTGGATATGATCCTCGAGGCTAGGAGAAGATTCAGGCATAGCAAGGAGGCGGGATCCGTTCCGGGACTTTGTGCTGGCAAAGTCTTCATGGTACTCGGGGAGGATGACACCGTTATTGTTAAAGATGAAACGATAGAGGATGCCACATGGAACCTAGGGTCCGACGGAGTTGAGTTTGCGGTTCTGCCTGGAGGACATGAGTTGCCTATCACAAGGAGTTTCGATGTTGCGGACGCGATAGAAGGTTTTTGGAGCAGAAATTAGATCTTGTCGTATGAGGCATTAGATTCCATTAAGAATATCCTTGCATAGATTTAGATGAAATGGTTTATTTCGAGATGCTGGTACAGTTGGTATCTGTTGTAGTAGGTAGAACTAGAACACCATTCTAACACTAGGCGCTGTTATTGGGATGGCCTGGGGACAGAGCTTCGAGGAACGCAGAAATCTACCGTTTGATTACAAAGTGGATTCTCGTATATCGTCTCCAACTATCCTTTCATCTTGCAGACTACTATGCGAGAATGCAGCGAATCAGATTCTACGTGAGGGGTAGACTTGCGAGTCATGATCTGTTTATGAAGCGTGGCTCTCTGCATGCGCCCAATTATGGACATAATATGTTTCTGCTATAAGACAATAGACCGAGTCGGATAGTTGCCGTTGATTCATTCGTAACTTCAGGCAGTCGATCCGTTAATTACTTCGCAGCAACGATAAATAGCGGATCATTCCTATCTGTCTTCCGCGGAGTGGCACGCAGGTCAAACCTCGTGTCTTGTGTAGTACAATTTTATATGATGTACGTTGCGAAACGTTGTTTGCTCGATTTTATAGCCACCCGATATCTCAACGTTGTGAAATGAAACCCGTGTCAAGAGGATGGCAGCGTAATCAATACCTTCACATGTTATATGTAAGACGACCCACTCCATTTGCAGAACTGCCAAGTCAGGACAACTCAGTAGGACGATGTATGGATTCTGCCTTTGTCCCATTATAGTATGATGTCCTGCAGGACTGGTGCTAATATGATCAGATCTTATTTATCGAGAAGCGGATTCGCTGGCGGTTTGCTTAACCAGCATGCCAAGTTCATTGGCGGCGGCTTCTAAAGCAACCAATCGTAGTGCATCCCAGATGGTGGGTGGTGTGGATAATAGATATGCATACTACTGCGACGCTACGTCGAAGTAGCCGTTCTGTCCGAAGTGAAAATCTGGGGATTGCTTACTGATGCTTGTTGCCCACATGGCCTATCATATGCGTCTTATGTAGCGACCCCAAGATGGCGCGGTCTTGGCTCCGGCACGACCACGACAGCCTGCCTTGACGGGCTGCATGTCGCTGAGATGGGCCATGTCAGCTCGATAAGCCTTCTCGAAGGGTAGCAGAAGAAGTAGAGCCTCGGAAGGGTTGTGTGGGGGTTTCTTCAACAGCCGACAAGTAAATAAGTGACGTGTTATTATGCCTATCTTCAGTCTATATATGTGTCCGGTAAAGGCGTTGGGGATAAGCTGGGAGAGATATGAATAGCCTTTCGCACAGATCGAATGTTTGCAGATCGGTGTGATGGACGCGAGTGGAAGAACAACTGCAAATACGATTGGCAGAGTAGTGAGGGCTGCAATGAAACGCGACAACGTAGTCATACTCGTGCATGTCTGCCTGTCGTATACTATATACATAATAAGCCCGGAGGCTAGGGATGTAGGGGGTCACTCCTGATTACCCGAAGATGTATCGAGATGCATGTCCATACCTACCTTACCCAAAGGGTATGTGTACAACCCAAGTCACGGGGATATGTTGAGAGTTTGTTCTGATACACATAGAGAGTATAAGAGGCGGGTACCTAGGTAGATAGGCTTTACTCAGGGACCCCATGTGATGCAAGACAAATTCTCGTGTAATCTTATGTGTAAGGCAATTACATCAATGGCCGTCCGTGGTGTATCAGATAAAGCAATGTGAAGGGCTGAGAACCGAGTAGGGATGCCCCTTTTACCCCGCAATTCTTTAAAGTTCTGGACTAACCATGACGTAGATGAGCAAGTTGGAGGGTGGAACATTTAATCTGGTAGGTCTGTTAGCACCATCGACCATTTAACGCTTGCCGACCCGCGGAAGTCTTATCTTGCCTTAGCAGAAGTTCCTGAGCTTCTTTGTAGTAGGTCGGAGCTGACTGCTAACGTGCAGGTCCCATCCATGTCTTAGCCTTTCCAGTTATACACTAGCGTACAGTAATAAGCCAATAGGCAGCCGAACTATTCTGCCTCTACTAGGTTCTAGGTTAGTGGCGTCGATCATTGGACCCCGACCGCAGTAGGTTCCCCAAAGAATGAGCAATCCCCTAGGTACATATACCTAGTACCCATCCATCGAAACTGACGGGTTCCATAATAATCCTACCCTGTATCTAAGATTCTCACTAAAACATTGAACACCTCTCATTCAATTCGTCTTCTTTATATCCCCCATCTCCTTACTTTACCAAACACCTATCCAACCAAGTCTTAGTCTCTGATCTAGTCAATTCCCTACTCCATCGTTACGTTCCTTTCACTCTCTAGTACTTCTGAACGCGACATTAAACCACCTTTACTAGTTCTACCCATCGAACTGCAACGCTAGGTATCTAGCAGTCTGAGTTACCCCACCTGAAGCACCCACCAAGAGCGACGAGAATCAGTCGATACTACATAGGCCATCCATCGTCACTTCAATTAACACGACATAAGCGATTGGACCTGAGCTGTCGTCTTCTCCCCATAGTGTGTACACCGGTCTATAATCGAATCGAAGAGAAGATACGGCTGATCCCTTTGTCATTGTTACACTAAAGCTGTCATACCCTTACTTTCTCTCCGTGCCGTCCCTTGTCACCTTCTATTTCCCGCTGCTGGTGCCATATCCTCAAAGGAAACATCTCATCTTGTCTCACCCCTTTGACTCTCTGACCATTTTCCAACCTCTCCCCGACCTCGATATTGTGTCTGATCAATCAATCATCCCATGAAGTAAGCCAAAGGTTTCACCTTTGCTACATCCACAGCCCCACATCGTACCACTGATTCGGTCGAAACACGCGCTGCCAAAACTATATCGTGCCATCGTGCGATCGAGCCGACTAGATAAAGACGACTAATAAGCAAGCCCTTTCCCAAACTTCGATCAGAATTCCTTTTCTGCGTATTATTGTACTATTAGCACTAGATTATCCGTACCTATCAAAATGTCCAACGATAACAACAGTGGACCACCCAACGATCGCCGTGGCTCTGTCACTACTGCTGCCTTTTCTAACCTCTTCCAACGAAGCAACTCAACCTCTGCCGGAACTAGTAATGGTCGCGAAACAGTCACATCGGCTGCGGCTAGAGACCAGCGCCGACGACTATCTATCACAACGCTAGGACTCTCTGGTACTTCGCCTAACTCTGGAAGTACTCCGTTCGGATTACGGAGAGGTAGCATCTCTACCAACAACTCAGATTCTATTGATGAGAGTGCCGTCGACGATGAGGAATCCGCAAAGACGGGTTCTTCTCCCTTCACTCGTCGCATGAGCTTCGGTGCCCAGGCCATGCGCAGTCTTCGCACTGGGCCCGTCAGTCCTGGATCAACCGGTAGGCTTCCCCTGCAATGCAGACGTATTTCTAATGGAAATGCACGTGCTCTACCCACCAGTGCTTCGTCCGCCTCAACTGCTACGAGACGGGCAAGCACCTCTCAGGCAAGCCACATACCACCCTACAGAACACCTTCTGACATGCTCTCTGCTCGGGCAGACAACAACTACAACTGGTCCGAGCAGCTTAGATCTCGCGCCGAAAGTACCGTTCAAGGTCACCGACCGACCTTTGGACCTAATAGGTACGGCTCGCCCCCTCGTGGCGGTAATGGTCACCACGATCGTGCCAAATCTGTTTCCGATATGCCAGTACCACCTCAGCAAGCTGCTACTGTTAAGCCGAAGCAGCCAGAAAGACCCAAACCAGACCACATGCAAGAGCGCATCCTCAAGGGTGATTTCTATATGGATTGAATACACCTAGTACTGTAGTACTGGTATATGTTAACATGCTCACACCGCATTGGGACGGTACAAACTCTTGAGCCCATTCTCATAAGCTTATCATTGCTTACCAGGCCATGGGCCGTCTGCTGTCTCCTGTATTTTTCCTTTGCACCACGTCTCTTCAACTGACGTCACTCACTTCGACGACATCTTTCCACGGCGTTGAGACGGGGGAAGTGCGGAGGATGAACGGGTAATTGTCTTCCCTAAACCTACCTATCTAGGCTTAAACAAGAGATGAGCAACGTCGCTTCTGGGGATGACGTGACATTCGGAGAATTGAAAACAACCCAGCTAGGGAGAGATCAACTTCGCTGAATGATTGACTTGGCTGGGCTTGGTTTTGGTAGCCTAAAACAGGCAAGCTGTAGGTAGCGTTACGGAGAGTCCGAATGGGGTTCTGCCATTTTATGGTGGCGCAGCTGAGCTGCGTTTGTACGATATGGTATCATGAGGGTAGCTTGGGGGACGGTTGCTTGCAAAACTCGAATAGGGTTAATAAAGTGCTGCGTTCATCATACATGTACTCTGATATTAGCGAAAGGAACGATAGATATTGCCGTTATGAAGATTAGATCTCGTATTGCGTACCCACCTAATCCAACCTACCCTGATACGTATCGTATGACATAACGGAGCTATCCCTCAAAATACTGAAATATCATGTTTCAAATTAGGTGAATATAATATGCTACTTAATATCATTTGGTATCGATTTTTTATCACTTTACGGAGAAACACAGTGGAGTGAGTACATCATTGATCATCATTTAGACATCCACATCTCATCAGTCCACAACATCATCCCAGCACCGAACTCCATATCCCACCAGACCCCGAGCCCAACCCCCAAAATCCATATTTACGCCCCCATCGCCATATACTCCCGTCGCATTGCGTAGTTATGTATGTACCGGGCCAATGTAGCGACTTCCATCTCCGACGCCTCTCGCGTACTTGGTAAGAATAAGTAATAAGTACCTAAGTGACAGCACACCATAACGATTGGTAGAGGAATCCTCCATCCTCCATTTCGAGTTTGAGCGAGATCAGTGAAAAACGAGAGGCGAGCCTGCGTTCTGAAACGGCGCCTTCCTTTCTTCCTTTCTTCCATAATTCCCTAGTTCCCATAGATCCTATAGATCTCATTTCTTTTCTAGCGCTGGCATGTACATCCCGTACAAAGCAGCGCAACGCAAGCTCAGAAGCAAAGCAAGCGAGTGTAATCATGCAGTTAGTAATAATAATACAATCCCTCCACATTCTCGTCGAAGTGAACTTCAGCAGCACGGTATAAGTATCGCAAACAAGCCCCCTCATTTTATCTTTTTTTGCGCGTTATGTTCATCCCTCCATTCCGCCTAGAAGGAGTAGAAATTGCCATTGGGCCCGCTCTGGGGCTGTTGGGGCGGCGCGGCGAAGCCTTCTATGGGCATGGGGCCGAGCATGTCGTTCTGCATTATGTAGCGCATGGTGTCCTCGTACGAGGAAGGGTCGCCGGGACTGCCGCCGCCGAACCCTGTCAGGGTGAGACCCATGGCTTGCTCGAAGCCGTCGCCTAGGGTCGTGTAATCGAAGTCGGTCGACCCAAGGGACCCGGCTACCCACGGCATAAACGTCTGCTCGGGACCGGGCATTCCCCTTGCATTAGCTGCCGGGTCGTACATGAATGGCTGCGCGGGCTGGGATATCGAGCGCAGCCACGCTTGGTTGGCCTGGTAGTTGTTCGCGTCGGGTCCCGGATTTGGGCCGTTATTGCGCGACGGGCCATTTCCAGTTGCTATCTCGGAAAGCAGCTGGAGCGGGGTGTTTGCTGGCCCTGGATTATTTGATTGAGGCAGCCCATGCTGCTGAGGGTGTGGTTGTGGCAGGCCTGAGCTATTGTTCTGCTCTTTAGCGTTTACTGAGCCCTTGTTATCTTGAGTCTCTGAGTCGTCTTCCCCCTGTGGCTTGATCTGACCCTGTTTGTAGAACCAGCCCCGCAACATTGCCAGCACGACGAGGAATTTACTGGCCGGACGAGACTTGTCTGACGCGGCAACCTCGCGAAACTTCTCAAGCAGCTTTTCTATGTACTCCGCAACTTTCATGTTGTCTTTGTTAATGACCTTGCCTAGTTCGGAATTCGAGTTGCTGGCGCTGAAGTACATCTTGATTAAGACGACCACAGCGTAAGCGACACGAACGAAACTGAAGATTGGGACACAGCGGATGCTGTGGACGTCCATAGATAGGAAGGTCTCGAAGATGCCATCAATGGCCGTGAGGCACGATGAGAGAGCGCTGATGTGCGACGGTGTTAGAGTGTCGTCCAAACCAACGATTGGCTCCCGGAGAGAATCAGCATTGCACGGAGGTCGATATTCGTCGGGGTTCTTATCGACATGGAGCGCGATCTCGTGCATATATAAATTCAACACATGGAAGCCGAGAATAAGGGACGCTATTACAGATTAGCCAAATGCGCACTATACTATTGATTGGAATGGACAACGGCTTACGTCGTTTTTCTTCTTTCGGAATAGACTCGCTGTATTTTGCGAGATCACGCTCGAATCCTCGTAGAGCGTACTGAACCTTCTGTTCTGAGACATTAACGAAGACAGTTGGATCATCCATAGAAAATTGGATACCAACGTCCTCGGCAAGTCGGTGAGTCCAGACGAGATGGCAGAGATACCTGTCTGTGGGTGCTGCCTGGGGAGAAGACTCCAAGATATCCATGCATTCCGTCATGAAAGCCTGCCACCTAATCAAGTTCGGACGGTGCAAAGCCATAGACACATTAGAGGCTAGGAAGTATACTGCAAGCCATGTTCGTCGTGCTTCGATCGAGGTAGGATCAGGCAGAGGTTGTTTCCTGAATGGGTGTTCGCGCCAAGTATATGGTACCAGTCGCGACTTTGGGTTGTGCTGCTTCCTACCAAGACCGATATCGATTGACATGACGGCTGCTAAATGTACAAACTGGTAGAACTTGAGTTCCTCAAAATGCTCGGGCGGATAGTACCAAATGACGCTGATCAGGAGTGCTTGAATTAATTCTAATGACTTCCTGCCTGAGATGATGATCTGGTCGGCGAATATTTGCATGATCTCCCGCACAAGCTGGCGTTGAAGCTTTGGTATTTCAGACGAGGCGGCCGCCATGATGGCGAGAAATAGGATCGGCTTCGTCTTTCGAATCTCGGCGGCAGTGGTGCCTTCGGGGAAAACGACTGCTGGCAGGTGTGGAACCATGTCTTCTGTGTACCGCGCGAAGAATGCCGCGGCTTCGCTCATGTTGATTATTCCACGGTCGATTACGTCTGGTTGCTGCTCTGGTGTCGCGCTGGTCTTTGCCGGCGCTGGAGAGGCGGTGGCTCCAACAGGCGAACCTTCGGTGGATTCGGTGAATTTTCGCTTCTGACCAGGCATAGCCGTCTGCTGCGCAAGTGACGATCGTTTTTCTGACTCGGGGGCAGGTTGAGGTTGGTGGTCTCGGGATGGCGGAGCACCCCATTCTCTAGCCGTCGTAGCAGCATTATAACTATACGCTTGTTCGTCTGATGGGGGTGGATGGGTAGCACTATTAGGCGCTCCTCGGCTCGCCTGCAAACTTGCAGTCAAAGCGTCTATCTTCTTTTCTAGCTCAGCGACTCGACTATCCGTCTTTTTCTGCCTCTTTCGTGTGGGTTGCGTCACAACGCAATTTCGACCTGCTTTCGCACATCTCTTACACGGCCCGTCAGGGTTTGCTGGATCGGGTTCACATTTCACCTTCAACCCACGACAAGCCTCGCACGCTCGTGGTCGCTTGGGATCATTCGGATCTTGCGGGGTTGAACCTGGCGCATTGGGGGTATCGCTTGTAGCCGAATGGTGATGGCCATTGGGGGTATGAGGGGTGAAGCCGGAAGCTCCAGGTGATGGACCAGTTGCTTGACCTTGAATCTGCTGCTGGAGTGGTGAGTCGGGAAGCTCTGCTGATGCTGGGGCGGGGATTCCTGGAACGGTGACTTGTTGTGATGGCGGATTTGTCGGACCATTGACGACAATTGAATCCTCACCGGCATCGCGGAGGCGTGGGTCGAGAGAGGCCGGATCCATCTCGACCTTTTCTTTTCTATCCCTAAAAGGGATCGAGACAAGCCGCTTACAGTACTAAAGGCTTACAGGTATAATGTCGCGGTGGAAGATGACCGATTTTGCGGTTGTAACGGTCAACATAAAACCCGGCAGCCGATGGCATGAGATGTACATGGTGGAAATCAACCGCGGGAATTTCTTGGGGCGGTGGCTGGCTAGACCCTGAAGGCCTTGTCAACTGTTTGTCTGGGCAGGCACCAAGGACCCAAGGACTGGGGGGTAAGCCGTGGCAGTCTCCACCTCTTCGGTATAACGCTCATTCCCTGTTATATAGTCCGATATTTATCCGAGACACTATTGTACCCCTATTCTCTATTACCAGGTAGGTGTGACAAGAACTGCATTATTAGCAACTACGATTGAAGTTTCGACTATATTAGGCAGGCAGTCGTCACTATACACTACGCAACTACCTTAGCCGACTACAAACTACATCAGCACGATCAAAACAACGTATATCATAGCATTATATTCTACATGTTTTTCTCTATACTTTTCCTGTCTTAAAAATACCAATTATGGGTCCAGAGTCATAATCCCTCAAAGAAAGTGACCAAGAATTAGTCAGCCATTGCATCAAAGAAAACATCCTCATCGCTATCATCATACAGCCCAGTTTGTCGACGATTAGCGGCTTCAACTGCCCTCTGAAGCCGCCTAAAAGCGTTTTTAAGATCCTCGGACGTGAAGTTGTGAATAGCGAAATATTGCAGGGGCGTTAACCCCATTTCGTTTCTAGCATCGAGATCCAATCCGGGCATCCAGGTATCAGCCAGACAGTTCATCATTTTAACGTTGGGCGACCGTGTCGCAAGATGCAGGATGGACTCGCCTGCTCTGTTCGCGTGTGTATAGTTTGCTCCATTGCGATATAAGACGCGGAAGCACTCTGTTCGGCCAAGTAGGACTGATACCCCAATGGCGCTGTCGCCTTCTGAACCGACTGCATTGATCTCGGCTCCTGCATCGATTAAATGTTGGACTACTTCGGCATTTCCCCTATATGTCGCTAGCAAGATTGGCGGGAAACTGAGTGAGTTAACCGAAGCTAGATCTGTTCCTCTTGCTAATAGCTCGTATACCAGTTGTGGGTAAGCCCCATTTTGTGTCTGTTTGAGAGCTTGCCACCAGGCACCCCTTTTCTTCGCCTCTATGTCCACGCCAGCATCAATAAGTTTGAATATGAACTGTCCGGCATACGGGATTTGAACTGCCCAAGAAAGTGTGATTCCACCGGCTGCTACTATTCTAGAATTAACATCAGCGCCTGCCTGTATCAGTTGCCGAACAGCGATTATATTATTTCGCTGGATGGCCCAGTGGAGGGGCTGATAGCCTAAGTTGTCTTGCTTGTTGATCCGTATAAGACGACTCGGGTTAGATGTACTTAGCAGCTCCTTCAGATCGGCTGAGGAGACTCCTAAGGCTGCTCTATGCAGTGCAGTAAGTCCAATTTCGTCTAGATAAGAAGTCGAAATATTGAAAATGGATGTCAGTTCATCCAAATGAGGCCCCTCTTCACATTCAGAGAGTATTCGAAATGCTGCAATCTCGCGTGCCGAGATACCACTGTCGTCCTTAACTTCTGGATCCATGCCGGCATTGATGAGTAGTTTAGACAGCATTGGATTAGAGCTACTGCTAGCCGCCCAATGTAAGGCCGTCCAACCAAACTCATAGTCTACATCCGTGAGACTAGCACTTTCGGTACGTATAAGGCGATTTATAACATTCAAGTCGGCTGTGAGTGCCGCCGTGATCAACTTGCTCTTATCGCCCGGAACTCGCCTCCTAAGGGTCACGCTGAACGAAGGCCCATGGCCTGACACGTTACCCAAAACAATGTATAGTGCTCTCCGGACCAACCATAAAGGAAAGACGTAAGTAGCTGAAAAATAGTACGCTTTTTGGTTCTCGCAAGATGACACATTACAGGTAAGTTGACTGACGGGGAAGCCGCAATATCCGATGAATAAGGTGCCAACTATTGAACGGAAAGTCCGTCGAAGTCCGGTGCTTGCTTGCCTGTGACAGTTACAGGGACATAGAGACGTACAAGGCGACTGAGACCGCTGAAGGGTCACAGCCATTAGTCCTGTGTCTTGCTGAGTTGGTTCTGATACAGATGTAGAATTAGTCTTATTCAGGGATCCAGTTATCCCAGAATGCCACGGATTTGAACGCGCTGGAGGTGACACAGCTATATCATTGCCTCTATCAGGTCTAGGAGATTCGTTGTTAGATTCTGCTGACCTCTCTCTGGATATATTGGTCATCGTGGTTGAAATCGAAGCCTGTAAGACTGCCAGGTGTGCGTCGACTCCTTGAAGCTGTTTATTGGCGTTGTCGAGACTAGTAGCGGTGACTTTCTGACTCTGTTGGATACCAAGGGAAATATCCTGCAGGCGTAATTCCACTCTAGACACGCTCGATCTAGGTATTGCTATACGTTAGCTCCAACCTCATTAGTAGACGAGACAGATATCAACTAACACTAGGTGGCTTACGAAAACGTCGTTTATGTTAATCCTCGCCATTCTCAGTTGACTTTGTAATTTTGTAGCTTGTGATTCCAATCTCACCCACTTCTTCCTGCGCGAGATAGAATGGCCGCGTGTCAAGACATCGACAAGTGAATTCAGGTCCTTGAAAATGTTGTCAACCTTCCCAAATTCCAGTTCCAATATGGCGCATAGTCCGTCATCCACGCCCAGCTGCCTTTGAATAACATAATTCCCCTCACGAAACTTTTCTAATAGCACCTGCATGTCTGCTGTTTCGTTAGCTAGCGCTAGGATTAGTGCTGGAGCCCGTCTCCAAGTCTGGATCAGCTTTAGTAGTTTTGCAGACGACGATATAGAGAGCTTGATGAGCTCTATTCCAGCGACGGCGACAGAGAAAATCTCAGCCATGGAAGTTATATCCTTACTAGAAGCTTGTGTTCTCTATATTTAGAGAGCCTGGCACAAGTAGACGATGGAAAGGGTTTTTTCCTAGGGGCCCAGATGGTTTTATTTCAGCTTTGGTTATCTCGACTCCAATTTTCCGCAATAAAACGTGTGGTCGTACACCACAACTTGAAAACCAATATACACTAACGTACCAACTTCGAGTCACACTGCTCAGAAAAATCTTACCATAGGTACATTAGGTACATATCAACGGATGGGGTAAATAGATGGTGGGTACCTAGGTAGGTAAGCAGAGCCCACTAAGAGAATGAAACCTACCTATTCTCTGTGTAGAGTATTCCGTGTTAGGAGGCGTTGGTGCAAAGTATATAGTCTTACATGGTACGCGCCTGAGAGACTAGGCAAGCATACAGGATATTCCATATCTAGTATTATGCGGTTGGTGGATTTGGCCCCTATTTATCGTGTATTCATTAATAAGGGTCCACAAAGCTTACACGTCTTGTAGGTGCCTCGTATGTCGTATATATAGGAATGTTCTATTTTGGACCAAATTGCGCCCCATAAATAGTGGGTGTGTAGTAGTCCATATGAGGGATAAGAATATACTTCCTCCAATTGGTCTCTGTGGAGGTGGTTAACGGTCTTCTACCTGGTCGCAGGTTCCAAACCCAAGAGAATTTCATGATAGGCTCGGCTCTTATTACCCATCGAAGTTTAAGCCCCATACCTTATCTCAAATATATATAGTTAACTTGGTGGCTCCTACCAATTAGCTATCAGGCTGCACCGTAGTACACGATTATCAATCCGAGTAGGTACTATGTGGGTTGGCATTTCACCAAAAACACGCGGCGTACCTGCCTCACAAGTACGTAGGCACCAGTTCTCCCGAAGAATGTTGGTAAAACCTGAAGGTACATTACCTAGGTATAAACTTACCTCTTACATATTCTACATACTATACGACGATTCTGTAATATAATTCAATAAGTACTCTTATTCTACGAATTTGATTAAAGCGTTATCACATGTGTAGCATTAATGGAATGGATAGTCAAGAAGTCTTCCTGGACGCTGCTAACTCACAGCCTGATGAATACGCCCGCTTAAATGGCCTATCAGTTGACTCTCGTGTCGATGTTTCCCTCCTATTGACTCATTTCCAACGAGAAATTACCGAATTCCTATATGGCGACTCAATAAATGACGCTTATCTTCCCCAAATACATATCCCCCATTTTATTCCTCCAATCGAGAAAATCAGTGCATCCAAGGAGTCACAGGAGTTGTTGAATCACGTCGCCGTGCTTGGACGAGAGGATAACCAAGCACTTAACACCTCCACCCATGTAGAACCCGCGAAACTGAAACTGGAACAGCCCTTGCTTCGAAGCGATCCTGAATATGATTGCTGGGAACTGGCGCGAAGTGTGGAGGAACAGAGGAAGGGTGATACCGATCTAACAAGTGTTCCATTAGAGCCACTCAGCGCTTCCAACGACGAAAGTCTCGAATTTCCTCAAAGCACATATCAATACAACCAGAAGCTCATTGGAGCAATTCAAGAGGAGAAATTAGATATTCCGAAAGACACCTTGCGCTACCTTGCTTGCGTCTTAAAGGATGAATGGATGCAAGACGAACAGCATGAGTTATTAGAGAAAGCGTCACGCTCAAATGTAGGCTTTGACCAAATTTACCTCTGTCTGCACCATATATCTAGGAACTAATCTGATAGGGGTAGGGCCTCCGAGATTTGGCCATTACGCCTCCTCTTAGCCCCATCGCTTACGACGAGGATTACTTCATTCCTGACGATGAAGTTTGTCAGATTCCAATTTCATCGGATCCTAGTACCCTATTCGATGCCGACTTGAACAAGGCTGAAGCGGATCTCTTAAAGGGGGATGACCACCGTCTTGACAGTCCATTGCCCTCGGACTTTAAGTCCCTAGTTAATTCTCCTGCGGAGGATTTGCCATTGCTCGAACCAAAACGGCAGAATATCGATTCATTGAAAATTGAAGGTCCCTTGACCCCGTTAAATTCCGTACCTCCATCATCGGATCTGGCAATAGACATATTTGAGTTTATAGATAGCATGGACATTGACCACGTTTTAGATGAGCAAGAGCAAGGCTCATTTGACGGCAAGATCACAAAGGACCTCCCTGGAATCTTTGGTGACGATACTCTAGCTGTATTAGAGAACAATGCAGCATCTGTAAAGAGAAGACTTGAGCAGGAGCAATTGCAAACTGCGGATGCGATCGCCCGAGTGGAAATTCCTACAATGGACTTCTCGATACCAACCCCGAGCTGGCAGGAAGTGCCTTCGGATGCTCTATCGCAATTGAAATGGATAGAGAAAACATATGACTCCTTCAAAATTTCTCCGTGGCCGAAGAGCTCCCAGGCGGAACGTGAGCTTCGCTGGTCTCCCTTTCCATCCAAGTTGGGCTTTATCTCCACAAATGAACAGATTGACGACGACGGAACTGTAAAAGCCTTCCTTGATTTCCCGGGTCTCCGTGACGTGTTAACGAGCGCAGATTTCGTTTGGAAGCAACCGGGACTGGCAATTCTTCGGGAGCTTGAAGAGGACGAGGTGGAGCAGCGAGTAATGCCCGTGGACGATGGCAAGGATAAAGATATAGAGTCACTGGTAAGGAAAAGGAAGTTCGAATTCAGTAACACCAACCCGGAACCAAGAGACTCATCTAGTTCAGTTTCGCCGATTGACCTGATCCAAATCCCTCCAAATACGTCACCCGTATCAGGTCCAAGCCAATCCGATGGCCATGGACACACCCCAAATCTTCTGCTTGATATCAATGACCCCTTTGCAACGTCGACCCTGCTCTCCAATTATGTTGATTTCCACACCTCGAAACGGAAGAAGTACACACAGAGTTCTTTCTTCCCTAGTTCGGCCAAGTCATTGGCCCAAGATGAGGTAAATGCGATCCCCAAACCTGCACCAACCATCCAACCTACAGATAGGATATCGGCGAAGTCAGAGTCTAGTCCGGACTTTAAATCTACTGCTCTAGCTCCCTGTCCAAACCTGGAGTCAACATCTGCACCTACGAAGGTAATCAAGGCATTGACACTTGAGCGTGGCGTGTTCTCGCGCCTCGAGAAATTGTATCCGAACGCCGAAATCATCGAACGTGACTTCGATCGATGGAATACTCTAACATGGGCCCGCAATTCGGTCTCCCGGTCACCAGTTGTGTCACCTCTTGCCGCCGAAGCGGACGTAATCGTATCGCCCATTACTGGGATATTAGTAACCACACTACTCAAAGCTATGCAAAAAGCGCCTCCAGGTCATAAAGGTCTTTCGGTGATCCGCGAGCGTGTTCGAATTGTTGCGCTTAGATACGAACGTCTAATCGTCCTCGTATCAGAGGGTAATCGTGTTGACGAGACAGTGCGAGAACTCACAACCTCCGAATGCGCCGCCTACACTGATTTTGCCGGCTTCGTCGCTGGACTGGATACGAGTGCTCAAGTCTACTATGTCGGCGGTGGCGACGAGACTCTCGCGAAGTGGCTGGTCTCTTTCATGATTCGTTATGCACCTGAGGCGGCCGACGTGCGAGATATCCTTATCCAAGAGGAGACATTGTGGGAGTTGGTCTTGCGACGAGCCGGTATGAATGCGTATGCTGCACAGGCCATTCTTGGGCAGTTGAGGCCCCCCGATAATATCCCTGAAGAGGAGACCGGCAAGTACGGACTGCCAGCGTTTATCCGAATGACGTCTGTAGAGAGAGTGCAGACGTTCCGAGCACTAATGGGCGGGGAGAAAGTGTTGCGCAGAGTCAGTGAAGTTTTAGAGACGCGATGGAATTGATTGGAAGTCACCGAACTTGTTATAACCTTCCTGTGCTCGAAATCTATTGAGCTGGCATAGCGTTGGCGAAGATGTGCTGGAAATCTGCCTGAGAATCAGATGTTGCATTGGCTAACCAACTGTGCCTGAACGCTGGCTTATTATCTGTCGCCTTAAATAGCCCCATAGATTAGCCAATTTGCTATAGAAGAGATCCAGATAGGAATGCTACCGATATATGACCAAAGTTCTATGAAGATCCAGTCTATGATTATTTGGAGTCGATGGGCTCGTTAGTCAAGGTGGGTATACCTAACAAGTTGCCTGGATTTATTCGGGGGTATTAGTAGGCGATGGGTATCTAGTCGTGTCTATTTTCGTTCTCTCTACGTTCCTCATTATCTCCGTTCGACATACTCCAAATTTTTAAGGTGCTCTCCTTATTCCGTCTGCGCATCCAAGACGCCTCATTGCTTGAAACATCGCTTTCGCTGTCACTGTTGCTATCATCATCGCTACCCGCAGTGCTGCTATCGCTGTGCGACAGAAACCCATCCTCTCCGTCATCATTGGGGAACTCCCAAGATCCTGAACAAGTAGCGACTACAGTGCCGCTCGGGTGAACACATGTACTTCCCACAGTCGACTTCTGTGCAGCCTCCCAGCTCCAAGTCGGCGCATGCGCCCCCTCGCAATTCCCGACACCTTCCCATACCTTGGCCACACCGTCCGTCGTACCGGACCAGACCTCGAAGCCTCCACTCCCTTCTTGCCCGGGGAACACGTCGCAGCTGATGCGCTGGTTGCCCCGCGCCTCGCGACCGGATAACCACCCAAGCAGCTTTCCAGTTACGCGGATATCGTACACCAGAACACCCGTCGACTTACGCTCGCTAACCAGCAAATACCGGCCACAGGGACTCCAAATAGTCTGAACGACGCCATCACCGCCGATTTGCGCCTCCTCAGTACTCGCATGCGCGATGCTCCACGTAGCAGCACACGTGCCTCCCGAACCAGCGAAATCGTAAAGCCCAACCCAACGCGTCCAAGTCCCAGCCGCGACTAAGCTCGCGTTATACGCATCGGGGGGCTGCGCACTAAGGGAGGAGATTGTGCCGCGCATGCCCACGCCACCGCCTTTGGAGAGGTGCCGTTCTGAGGGTATGGTTTTGACGCGGAGGAGAGGCTCGTCGCCGGTGCGGCTGATGTCGAATTTGGCGAGGAGGTTGCGGCTCCCGGCTATGAAGTGCGTCCCTGGGTATGGCCAGATGAGGGATGTGGCGGAGAGGAAGGTTTCAGAGCGGGTTTTGGTTAGGGGGTAGCTTGATGCTGGGGATGGGGATGGGGAGGAGGAGGTGAGGTAGTACAGTTGGATTGGGTGGTCCTGGCTTGAGACGAGGAGTTGTTGTGTCCAGGGCTCGGTGAGCTGGAAGTAAGGTGCTCCGGCTAGGATGTTGCTGGGTTCTGGGAGTTGGATGGTGGCTTGCGGGGTGAGTTTGAGGGGTCGGGTGGCCGTGGGGGATAGGAGATTTTCGGGCACTATGTAGCCGGATATTAGGTTCGAAGATGAGTATGTTAAGATGGTGGTTCCGTCCGCCGTCCACTGAGCCGTCTCAAAATACCCGCGAACGCCACCATCTCTTCCATCGCGGGATGATGGTGGTGGTGAAACCGATCCATTCTGTAGAGTTATGTCTCCCGTCGATGCTGCAAGTTCTACCTTGCTGGCTTGGGGAGGCACCTCTTCGTGATCCATCCCAGTGAGGTTATCAAGTCTTGACTTTTCATAGCTCTAGGACGAATGATATGTCTCGTAAATTGTGAGTGATGCCGGAATGAAGTCTTACGTAATATAATTGATGGGATTTTGATGGGATTGTTTCTGCGGAACTGGAGAAGTCCATCTGCTCGCCTAAGAATAGTGGGTCTTCTAGGGGAGAAATGACAAGATCGGTAAGTGCTGTTTGCCAAGAACGGTTTAGCTTTGTATTTGAGAGGCATTTTCGCTACTAAAGTCTACTTGTACAAGGCTCCGTTCACTATCAAAGATACATACAGGGGTAAGCTTTGTCCCTACAGCACAGGTCCCCATCACATGCCCCATACCTCAGGGACCCTAGACGCTGATAACCTGCCGCGTATCATGACCTGTTCCTGACTGGGGGACCTGGCGTAGATTGAAGCACCCATCTTACTTTCAACGCCCTTCAACGACTTTTACCTCAGTTCATCGCCAACGCATCATCGCATCCGCGTAGAAAGGGTTTTGTCCCATCCGCCATGCTTCGGTAGCAAACGGACTATCACATCGGGCGTGGCACACGCCTTCCATTTTCATTTCCATTCTATTTGGATCGCCTTCGGGATCATCCGTCTACCTGGTCGACTCCCGTTGGGCCGTTTCCAATGATCCTATCAGCCCTGTGTTGGCATCACTCTTGTT
Organism: Hypoxylon sp. PDH2405; assembly: GCA_023628415.1. Classification (NCBI taxonomy): domain Eukaryota; kingdom Fungi; phylum Ascomycota; class Sordariomycetes; order Xylariales; family Hypoxylaceae; genus Hypoxylon; species Hypoxylon sp. PDH2405. Next base: position 131,728 of record JAMAKT010000048.1, read on the forward strand.
GTAATACTTTACAAGAGTAGCTTCTGTAGCTACTTGCTATCTGTCGACCTTCTTGTTCATCTGCATGTGGTGATTCTACAACCGACGATAGCCATCATGGATAGTGTTTTCGTTGCTGACCGTTGTGACTCGCTCCGCGAGGTCGGATTCACCAACTTCTTTATCTCCATGTCAGTGGATAACCCCGTCGACAACATCTGCAGATGCAGCCAGCAAAAAGCTAACATCTTTCCGTGTCTAGTCTGATCGTCATCGGTATCCTGCTATCCTATGTCACACAACACTACCGAATCATCTCTCGTGGGACCTCTGAGGGCATCTCTGCGTACTTCGTCCTACTCGGTGTCACGTCGGCGAACGCCCAGTTCGGAAACATCCTCACGCTGCCGCATTCACGAGCTGACGTGGCCTGCTGCAAAGAAATTAGTCCTTTCGAGTGCACTGCCGGCCTACTTGGAATTGTACAAATTGGAACCCAGTGGATTTGTTTCGCCATCATGTTCGTCAACCATCACAATACTCTTATCTGAATGGATGTCTTGCTGACTTGGTGTAGTCTGGTCCTCTACCTGGTCTTCTTCCGTAGGGACGAAGCTGACCCATTGGACGAATACGAGCGTGATCCTGATCAACCATCCTGGAGGACTGCTGTCACTGTTGCCGCAATATGTCTGGTCCATGGCCTCTTGGTCGTTATCATATCAGCTGCGCTTGCGCTAGGTGCCCCCCAGTACCTAGGTGCCTGGGCAAATTTCTTGGGGATCATGGCCGCTTCCTGTGCCGCCATTCAATACATTCCCCAGATCTGGACTACATACCACCTTAAGCATGCTGGCAGTCTTAGTATTTTGATGATGTGTATACAGACTCCTGGTGGATTCCTCTTCGCCGCTAGTCTAGCAGCCCGCCTTGGTTGGGGAGGCTGGAGCTCCTGGGGGGTATATGTTTTAACTGCTACGATGCAAGGTATCTTGCTGATCATGGCTATCTCGTACGAGTGGAAGTCACAAGAAGAGCAGAATCAATCTACACATCAGCCACAACGACCACCGTACAACCGACGGACCACACCTAGGGTTTTGCCTTCCCCAGGGCCCTACTCCGCTCATCTACAGGCTTATGCTGAGACGCAAGAGGAAATTGAACATGCCCTTGACCGCGAGAGCGTCCAAGGAGTAGGAGAGAACCAGCCTCTCTTGGCACCAGGGGGACTTGGCAGCTCAGGTATTCGGTAACAGACCGACTACAGAGAGAAGCAATGTCTTTGATTTACACTCGTTTCTCCTTCAAAACTCAATCCACTGATCACGAAAATATTCACATCCGTTTGCTTTATATAAAGCTCATGCCACAGTCTAGACGAGAGAGTAAACGTAGCTCATAGATTGGCATATGCGGCGTACCCATTCGTGCCAAGTTGATAGAGTTAGCTGCTACATACCAACCAAATTGATCTATTGGGAGAATATACTGGGCCATGCTTGTAAAAGATGTTTTGTGTGTTGTGGATTGTCTTATCTGGAAGTAAGCAAGGGGTTATGAACCATAATGACTCATTGCCCAAGCAGTCCAGGAAGGAGGCACATTGAGCTGAGCTACCCGGTAGTATAGCCCGCGGAACAGTGAAGCTACTGCTGTATCCACTGAAAAGAACCAGGGCGGTACCTACCGGCGTGCATTAGCAGCGGCCAACCAATAATGCTCGTGTTTGCGATAGTCTTATGATTGGTCAGAATTCATATCTCGCAACTGATCCGAGTTTTGAGTCAAGGTTCCTATCGATGTGTCATGAATCGCACTTCCCACCCTTCAGGGTTGGCATTGGTTCTCTTGTTTTCTCTTAGTTACTGCCCCATTGAATAGACTTGTCTTCTAGATCTACATTATCGACACATTACATTCATTCCATTTCTTTTTTTTTTCAGTAAATTATTTCCTTTCCGACAGGTTGAAGTGGTGTTCGTTATCGAAACCATGGCCATCTACAGTGCTGTCCCGCCCCCTCCGGAACTGACGACTACATTGAATCAGCAGCAGCAGCAACAGGAATCGCATCAGACATCAAATGGAAACACTACAACCACAAATCTACCATCCACTGGACTTGATATCGAAGCATGGACGATATCCGCCCTCGAATCGCTGAGCGTATCCCCGACTGCTCGTGGCACCGGTGCTCCGCTATCAATTGCATTGGATGAGCATTCGAAGACGACATCCGTCACCATTCAAGACCCTCGCTCCAAATCTACTGCGATTACGCCGCCGTCCCGTCCACTCTCTCGTCGTGATAGTCAGCGTAGACGAGAAGCACTCTTGAAGGGTAAAGAGGGGAGTCGACAGCGGCGGCGCTGGGAAAATGGTACTTGCACCTACGCATTAGCCTCTTTTATTATCTGATGCATTCACATCGGGTGGGAGATACAATGGCAGCACTAATGCAATGTCCCTCTTCTACTAGATCGTCTGATGCATGTGCCGAATGCACAACCGCCGCAGCCATTCGATTGGGAGCCTCGTCCGCTACATCCTGTGAATCACGTTCCTTATCAGATCGCAGTAGTCTGGGACAATCGTGTGCGCGTCGAGGTCGAAACGAAGAGAGCTATCGCGGCTCGTCGCAAGCAGATGCATACCCAGACCCTTGGCGATGTGCATGTTGCCGGACGAGTACCCCGCGAACTATTCCAGCGCGCCAAGAAGACCCCCGCTGTCAAGACCTGGGTTCGGTCACTTGAAGAACCCGTCCGCCGATACTTGGTCGAACAGAAACTCGCAAAGGAGCCCGAACCATTAGAGTCCGACGAGGATACAGAGGACGAGGAGATCGTATTCGTTGGTCGGGACGGCACTATGCGCGAGGGCTGGAAGAAGGCTAAGCGAGAAACCCAGGGTAAAACTGAGGAAGAGGGGATGATCTTCGATGCCTTGGGAGACGACGCCGATAGTGCGTTCAGGTACGTATGAGCTTCGAACTGCAACTAATCGGACTTAGATGATGCAATGGTACTGACAGACCTAGACGATGGATTACTCATTCCATCTCTGATTATTACGGCTTGAATTCTCGCTCGGTCCTTATGGGCAATCCGAAGCGCAAGGTAGTATACGTGCAAATGAAGACCGGACACGCGCCTCCAGTGCGCTCTGCCCTTCCGCGACCCCTATGGGAGCTCTGCTGAAAACGCCGGAGGACTCGCCCTCCTTCCCTTTCGTCTTTTATTGCACTACAGGACAGCATATTCATTTCATATACATATCTCAATAGCATATACAAACAGGCATAGACCTGCATAAGCCAGACACTTCCAATACATGGTTGCATATCAATCACATTTGAACTGTTCTTGTCTTGGAGCATTTGCATAGCAATTTTGATGACGAGACGTATTTGTCCTACAGGATCGATACCAGTAGTGATCCAACTACCTCCGCTCAGCCAATCATATCGTGGAAATTCATGTCACTGGGATATGTCGTGTCACTGCGGTTCGAAGGATTTCAAGATGTCGTTGCCTACCTGTCTTTCCCCCGCGTACTCCACACTGGCTACCCTTCCACTCTTGCTCCTTTTCTAATACCAAGTGCAATTCAGCTACTTATCGACTCGTCCCTAATCTATCAGCATTGTCACATATTATCTAACAAACCCAACTAGGCACACTGCACTTCAAAATGTCACTTGCGAACTTACCTCCTGAGACTCTATCCCTCATCCTAGAATTTCTAGCAAACGAGGACATAGCCACCCTTCTCCTCGCCCAGCGAGTATGCAGGCGCTTTCAGGACACCATAGGGCGCATTTTGAACTGCCACCATAACGCCAGCCACTCAGCTATCAGTCCCTTCCTTCAGCATCAGTTCCATATCCTATTCGATGCTGAAGTCTTAGCCCCCAAAGGGAGGCCCGCGAGAATGTCATCAGATCCTGAGATGCTATTCCACCAGCTACCCTGGGTTGCGACCCGTCGTCGCAATAAGGAGTACGCGGAAGCGGAAAACGGGGATATGAAAGGATCCCCGCACCTACGCCCCGAAGCCAGCTGGCGGCGCCTGAGTGTAGCGTGGGCCGTAGGCGGACCTGAGATCAAGAATTTAGACGTATTCAAGTCCCTCACCGTGTACGGCGGCACCGGCGGGGAGTACGCGCAGCTCGACATCCTCCCACTAGGACCTATTAAAGGCGAACAAAAAGGCGTTCTCACAATGGGCCTACTTTACGATCTCCTGGCCTCCCGAATCGGACACCTCGGTCCCGTGACTAGGAGCTGGCAGTTGATCCCCCGAAGACGCCTGGGTGCCTACGACGACTGGATGAGGCTTAGAAGCACCAGCTCTTACCCGAGTAAGGAAGCTATCGTGGATTTGCTGGTTGAGGACGAGGCTAGCGCGGTGCTGTTTGTTAAGGGCTTCAGAGGGTGCACGGCGATGGTGAGGGGTCCGAGGCGTTTGGATGCGGATGAGGATGAGGATCGGTTGCCGTGGGTCCCGAGGGCGATCGGAGGCGTGCCAGTTGTGTTGTGCCCGTGGCAGGGACCAGTGCCAGAGCGGATTTGTTAGGTAGGGTAAGAATAGGATTGTGCGTATGAATCAAAGGGGCGGTGGATAAGGAGGTGGCTAGGTAGATATGTCGACAACTTCCTGGAGGCTTCTGGTCGCGGTATTGTGGTCAAGCATTTTCTACCCGACTCATCAGTGGACGCTTCTACTTGGGGTGTTGGTAGGTATATCCAATTGTCAAAATTGTGGAGTCGACTTCCATAAATGGCCGCCGTTAACATATCCTAGCCAATGAGATATAGCCGTTCTCGTCATAGAGGAATGGAGATATCAAGGCAAGATTAGGATTCTCCTATCTCCTGATGCACTCGTCCAAGCCCATCTTACTAGAGGACAATGAAACGGAGGGTTAAATAGTCGAGATGTTGCTTGCAGCTGATTTTAAGGATATCCATTTAAAAGAGGCGTTCGGTCATTTTCATCCTAAGCTTCTATAGAGACCGAGCTATAATGTAGTCCCACGACATCCATACCACCACTGTGCATCCTGGGCTACATCATGCAGGACGAGATAAACAAGGCTTGCTTCCTTCCTAAACCCGCTCTCGTGGCACGCGACCTAAGAGTTAAGTACGACCTAAGAGGAGTTATTGGGGACCCCGCCGTCCGTAAGTCCCAAGAAACCCCACACGATACCTAAGTCCGGGTCCGGAGTTTTGACTCTTCCCCGGCTAAAGGTGTGGCATGGCATGGCGTACTTTGCTTCGGGGTTCGCGTTTTGACGGATACCCCGAGCTCAGAGTGGTTCGTCAAAATTCGGCTTTTCGGCCGAGTCCTGTGTGTGGTGTGTGTGTGTGCGCTAGGACAATATTAGGTGTCATGCTGCGGCGTCAACACTAACATCTGTGTTGTTCGTCCCATGCGCGCTTCGCATTCGACTTTCGGCCTTAGTCGGGCTAAGATATTTGTAATGGTCCTTAAGACGAACTGACGATGATGATTTCGTCTTCCTATTTTCGGCATCGCTTCTTACTATTGTTCCCGCTATTTTCATGAAATCCTGCTGCAATATACATCTTCCAAGATGTTGGTGATACGAATCTAGGAGTGATCCGTACCCGCCTCTCGCTATATGAAGGTTACGCACGATGTATGGATATCGACCATCCTCGCGAGAGCCAGTTTACAAATCCGCCAACTAGAATCAAAGCGACAGCATGACAAATAGAGATGCTAATAGCGAGCATAGGCCGGATGAGGTAATGCTATTAGTTCCATAAGGAGTACTATTACGATGATATCAAGCCGCGCCACTCTGCCGTCGCTCTGCAACGGATAGGAGTAACATATAGGTGCACATCTATACGATACCATGAGCCCTTGAAAGAGAGGGTCTAAGGCGGCTGAGGATAATCTTTAGATGACGTACGTGTAAATTAATGGGAGACATGCTACCAATAGAAGGAGGGTGGCGTCTATCTCACAGCCGATGAGCACAGCATCGGCCTAATCCAAGCGCTCTACCAGATAGCGTTGTCCTGCAGGACACATACTCCCTTTCCGAGTCGTGCTCTCCTGTTGTTGTGAAACAAACGACTCCAGTTTATGTGTTCTTGTCGATGAATTCCGGTGAATTCAACTGTCTCGCCTACAAAAATGAAATTTTGACTGTTCTTACTCAAGTTCAAGTGTCTGAGAGGGTGGTCAGTTTAGTTCTCGAGCTTGTTGGTTACGTCTTTGCCGCGTAATGTCTAGTGTCACGGGCCTTGGTGGTACGTTGCACACACGCATATCCTTACCATAAAAAGGCATGCCGGACACGGGGCCGAATCAGTTTCGCTTCCGGTCTTAGAATGGAAATATCTACCATATTGTCGATCCGTGCCGTCAATGCGTCAGCCGGTTTCCGGGTCCGAGTGGGCATTGATTTCGACGGTAGATCCGGAATTGCCGTGACTCTTAAGTTTGGGTAGAACTGATGCTCTTATCTGGTAATATCAGTCGTGGACTACATGCTCACTGCTTTAGCAATGCACTTTGCCGTCTGCAGCAAAGACGCAGCCTTCATAGGAATAGCAGTAATGGCGGAGAAGCCGAATTCCATCATTCATTAACTCACGTCTCAACGAAATAGACCGGAGTCATCCGATGCCGTCAGCTTTTCTTTTTCATATCTCTGCACATAAGAAACCTACATGACACGTGCTGAGAACAGGGTCCCGTCTTAAGTAAGATGTATAATCTGATCCCCGCTACTTTATACTCACGGGTTCATGTTGAGCTGAATTACCCAGGTTTCAGCTGCACACTTTGCTAAAATTTGAAAATCATTATTGCTGTTATGTTCGGCCTTATTAGTAGAAATCGACATACCAAGATATGCAAGCCTTACCAACGTCATAACAACTAGTGTTTTATCGTTTTGTAATTGCCCATTATAGGAAATTAACGTTGAAAGTCGCGTGATATAATTGTTTCGACTAAGGACTGTCATAAGGAATATTTCCTAGATAAAATATTTCTGTTGGTTAATTCGAATAGTTGCCTAGTATTAAAACGCCAAGCTCGAAATAAGGCATTCCTTCAATATCAGAACATGTTGGTGATTATTATATTGGCCTGACTCAGTCGGAATATTATGGAGGGTCTATATTTAGGTAGGAGAGGATGACAACATACCACCCAGATGGGTATTATGTTGTGATTAGTCCAGCGCAACTTTCTTCAACCATGGATGCAGAACTGGTAGCATGGTAAGGACTCGGCAAAATAATCTTCACTTCGTCTAGGCCATCCTACCATCCTACCGGAAATCACAAATTCGCTTGTTGTCACACGCCTAACGCTCTATCCCTGGGCTGTGATAGGTCAGCTCAATACGAACTATGCCGAATCTGATCTTGTAGGTAATCTTGTACCATGTGAGAGGTACCCTATCGCATCTCCATAAGTTACACAGCTCCCCGTCAGATCTTGGATTTAAGGGTTGCTCATGTGATGATTAAGTGTGGCTGGCTTGGCTGGCTTGGCATCAGCTTTCGCTTACAATTGGCATCCTCCATATTAATATTTCCTAATACGGAATCTTCACAGCCATCCCTTACCTGGTAAGCCTCTGCGGCTGGAATGTAAGAAGGCTAGACCTACGGCTAAGGACTTGCGATTTACTTCCTAGATGCGAACTAGTACAGGAGTCCCCGAGATCCAAGACATTGGCACACCAACTGTGCAGGCCCCAAGACCGCCAAAGTCCGGACATAGTGGCCTGGCTGGAATTCTTGGGGAAAAAGCAGGCTTTGACGCTCTTGCTCCCACACTATCAATTAAGATAGGCAGGGTCACTTCGATATGTGGAGATTTCTATCCGATAATGAATTCTGGTGTAATTAAGCATGCATATATAGAATGCATGTCGGTTGTATCCGGGGTCGTCCCATATACGCCACCCATCAAGTTGCGAAGATCCCAGGTGTGTGTCAACAATCTTCTCCCCCGATGCGAACATATCACAGTAGAATCTATGCAGCATCAACATCTGGATGCTTTCTTAGCTCACATTATTCGATAAGAAAGGAGAGGATCCAAAGTAATACACTCAGAATAACTAGTCAGATTCCTTACCAGTGTGCCGGTAACCCGGACCTCTCGGACAATGGGGCCGAGTAATGACGAGAACTTAAAATTGGCCGACAGGATATTCCCCCTTTCAGTAACACAATGTCCGGTGCGTTACGGCATCTCTCCAACATAGTCCGAAACCTGCGATTCAGATAGCGTTGTGCGTACGCTTGGGATGGTCGCGACAAATACGCCCTTATATAGCAAAGCGCCTCTCTGAGATATCTTCTGGCTTGCTCTCTATATCCATCAACAAGCACCAACCCTCAACGACCACCGACATCTCCAAACATCCCCTGCAGCCTCTCAGACGCCATCGTCGACTATCGATCTTACAACATACGATTTTTTCACATTTTACCCGATAACAACCAGCTGCATTCAAGATGCCGAGTGTCACTAGCCAAGGTAGCAAGTACGATGCCATCCCGGGCCCTCTGGGTTTGGCTTCTGCTTCCCTCGAGGGCAAGGTAGCTCTCGTTACCGGTGCTGGTGCGTACCTCTCTTTCTGTTTTCTTTTTTTCCGGTTTTGCAATTCATGTCGTGTTGCTGTTGATCTCCGTTACACAAACCTGTGTCGCACAATCAAAACAAATATCTCCGGGTCTCAAGCGGGGGCCCAATAGAGAAATTGCCGGCGGCTAGTTGCATTCCGAGATATTGATTGTGGCGTACGGAGCACGGGCACCCCCAGACAAAAGTCCGGTGGCCCTAAAAGCAACCCAAGACCTTGGCTATTGAAACATTATTCCCAAACTAGCAATAAGATGATACGGGATTGCTGACTCACTAGCGCAGGCCGAGGTATTGGTCGCGAGATGGCCCTCGAGCTTGGGCGTCGCGGTGCCAAGGTCATTGTCAACTACGCCAACAGCTCTGAGTCGGCAGAGGAGGTCGTGCAGCAGATCAAGAAGAGCGGCTCGGACGCGGCGGCCATCAAGGCCAACGTGTCGGACGTGAACCAGATCGTGCGATTATTCGACCAGGCCGTTAAGGTCTGGGGCAAGCTCAACATCGTGTGCTCCAACAGCGGCGTCGTGTCCTTCGGCCACGTCAAGGACGTCACGCCCGAGGAGTTCGACCGCGTCTTCAGCGTCAACACCCGCGGCCAGTTCTTCGTCGCCCGCGAGGCCCACAAGCACCTCGAGGTCGGCGGCCGCCTCATCCTCATGGGCAGCATCACCGGCCAGGCTAAGGGTGTCCCCAAGCACGCTGTCTACTCCGGCAGCAAGGGTGCTATTGAGACTTTCGTCCGCTGCATGGCGGTCGACTTTGGTGACAAGAAGATCACCGTCAATGCTATCGCCCCTGGTGGTATCAAGACCGACATGTACCACGCCGTCTGCCGAGAGTACATCCCTGGCGGCACCAAGCTGAGCGACGAGGAAGTTGATGAGGTGAGTTACTTCTTCTCTAGGATGACGCATCTTCTATGTTTCATATAGCGCTAACCCTTCATCCCTAGTACGCTTCCACATGGTCGCCTCTCGGCCGTGTCGGTCTCCCTATTGATATTGCCCGCGTCGTCTGCTTCTTGGCATCCCAAGACGGCGAGTGGGTCAACGGAAAGGTCATTGGCATTGACGGCCACGCCATGATGTAAGCGGAATACTACATGTAAATTACTGAACAAAATTTCGGGGAGATGTGGAGTCTTTTTTTGGCTGTCGTGTTTATCATCTAGACCGGCATTCAACTGTAGACCTGTAAATCTCGGTATAGAATTAGCGTTGGGGAGGGTTGGAAAAGCGATAATTTGTCGGGGTGTTTTTGCGTTAGATCGTTAAATACCAATAGAATACAAACCTTGGTGTTCGTTTCAGCTTGTCATTTTTACCTACTGAGGCGAAGCTGTGCAACGCTTTGGCCAATCTTGGGCTCGTAGATTTCAGGGGTGTAGTTGAAAGAGCACTATAGTGGGTACTATCTAGGTATCAGATAGCAGCTGGATGGGTAGCGAAGTATGCAAACTTACGGTACGGTATGACTCAAGGGCTATATGGATCTTAACATGTGGATTCATCGCGTATTACATTGTCTCTGTGGTTTAGAGGCATTGGCGAGTTGAACGGTGTAAATGATGACCCATGAGCGGGCCATGGATGAAAGGACTCCTCTGTTATCGTTAGATATATAAACATGGTTAATGACATATCAAGCAACATCAAATAGCGTAATGTGCTAAATGAGGCATCGGAGAACACCGTGACATCATTGGAAGTTCTAGGAGTAAGTTAAGAGGTCTGCGGCTCTTACCGATATCAGGTTGTATATAGGAAAAGGGGAAACCTGGGTATCCCATGTAAATAGCTCAGATAAGAAATAACACATGCAAATTACCTCTTAATGGGTACTGTTATATGCGCAATAAGCCCTACGATACCCGTTGTACCCCTCTGTTTGCAGCCTCATCTTCTTGCGCCACGTGCATATTTTTGCACTTTGCAGGAACACATATGTTATCTAAGACGTAGGAGTCCTACGTATTTGGTGTAACGTTTCATATGACACGTAGATGGTGAAGAAGCATATTAGGCACATACGACAAGTATTGTTAGAGAACGAGACAGAATATGTCAATAAAAGCCACCTAGATATGTGAGTTGGGAAAGTCGCAGATGTACCGTTGTCCACATACTCATCCATGCATGGTACTAACCCACGTTCCAGCGAAGGGACCGGACAGGGGCATCCCCAGATACATGCAGCTAGCCATAGTACCGCTCCACAATGACAGACAGACGATCTGTTTTACAGGAAGTAGCCAATCATGAGCCTGGTAAGCAGCATGGATTCAGACTAACGCGCATGCAGGTATACAACTTAGGTTAGAAAGACTGCAGGGCTGTACGGCAAGGCATCCTGGGCCACCACAAGGCGATGAGGCGACTTGTAGCCTGCAGCATGGTTCTCATGAACAGCATAGCCCTCAAGTTCCGTGCGATATATGTATTGTAGCCTGCATGAAGCCTTGCAAAGAGCATGCAGATTCGTAGGATGACCTGTCCAAAGTGTAACCTCGGTGCGCATAATTACGGTTTGCGCATTCTGTCGGCAGATTAGATCCAAAGGAGGGAACATAAATACGGAGCCTTGACCACAATTGATCCCATTGCTTGCTTCAATTGATCGTGCATAGAGCATATATTTTACTCTTTCATCTTCTATAAAGACTCGACGATCTAGTCCTCTCAAATCTTGAAAAACCTGCCCCTTTTATCCGCTCCTGTCAACACACAATGTCGTCAGATCAAGTTATCCAAGAGAAGCCTGAAATCAATGGTTCTCACCCGGAGATACCTCTTGGGGAGAAGTGTGAGTTCAAGGCCTACCATGAGACGGTCAAACACGGGCAGAGTACCATCGAGCCTACTTCGGACCCCTTTAACAAGGGCAACTCTCTTGACAAAGACAGTGCCTATGCCTTGGTTATTCGAAGGAAGTTCCAGGAGCATCGTCCAAGCACAACCACTCTGCAAGTCAACTCCCCATACATCCAGAAAGCCTTCCGTGATGTGGTCAAATCCTACATCGCTGTGCCGTCTGACTTTACCTCCTCTTTGGAGCTGCATGGCCCTTTCGAGATGCTGGTCCATTACTGGGAGGAACTGGATGAATACCGCCAGTCAACAGACAGTGATGTCATGCGAGAGCACCTGGATCTCCTCTTTGAGTTCATGGAACAAGAGCTCAAGCCCGATCGCGAACGTGCCCTCAAGATGATACAGAAAGAGCAGATTACCTACGACAACGTATGGGTTATCTATCGTCCTGGTGACATCCTGTACACCGAAGTCAACGGCCATCCATGGCTTCTGGTGTGTAAGAAGACCGCTTATGAGGAGAATATGGACATTGGCCCTTATCTCGAGGTCCACTGCACCTACACGGACGACAACGGCGTAGTAGCAGGCCAGGCCACTCATGTCGTCAGTATGAACCAGAGAATCAAATTCCCCGCGGGAAACCCTGTTCCTATCAACGAGCTTGACATTTATCCACGCAGATTCGTTAAGGAAGGCGATAGCCTCGAACGCTTTGTGAAGGCTCGTGGACAGAGATATTTGTCGATGAAGGATCTCTCAACTATGGCGTATGGTACGTATAAGGATACCTCTTATGGGATTTCCTGTTTACCTCTCCTTGAATTTATCATGAATCTGCTTCTCCTTTCTTTAAGTTAGTTGCGTTCAGTCATGTTGATGATTTTATCGTGCGTACGCACCGAGCCTTCCGCCAAGTGACAGATGGACTCTTAGCGAAATTAAAAACCCAAGACTTTTTTGTATGATGTATTAACACACAAGTAGATGGCCCCGCCGAATGGCTCAAAGAGCCACCTTTCGACTTCTTCGACCAATCTCGGTGCAAGTTCCGTGGTGTATGGCTACCATACACTGAAACAGGCAGGATAGTCTTGGATCGGAAGACCTTTGGCGAAGAGCAGCCTATGGGAAAGGCGCGAGTCAAGAAGATGGTCCCGGAGCCGATACACTGCCCACCGTACACACTTGGGTATTCACTCGGGCGTAAGCAATGGTGTCGTTTCTTCGTCGACTACATCACCGACGTCAAATGGAACCCGAAGGCGTGGAACTCCTTGGTGCTCCCAGACAAGGAGAAGCGCTTGCTCCGGGCTCTGGTATCGTCGCATGCGTACTCGACGAAGCCTCGTGATTCTATGCAGCAGAAAGGTAAAGGCCTCGTCGTCTTGCTGCATGGAACGCCTGGCTCGGGAAAAACTCTCACTGCTGAGACGGCAGCGGAAGGGACTAAAAAGGCACTTGTGTCAACTTCCGTTGGAGAGCTCAGTAAGGGCGGAAAGTGAGTTTTCAGCTGTCATCATGAAATAATTCTCAATATTAACTAAGTGTAGTTTCATTTCCGGCTCGGCCTCGTTTGAGAAGGAACTCAAGAAAGTCCTCCAATACGCAACGATTTGGCAGGCTGCGGTCTTGCTCGATGAAGCAGACGTGTTTCTGGAGGCTCGGAAGGACGTGGGTAGTTCCGAGCGGAACGCCTTGGTTGCTGGCAAGTCTCCCGCATCCCCCCTACCTAGGTAGTTACGCCGAACTTGTTCTAACACAGGTGCTCTAGTGTTTCTCAAGGAACTCGAATACTTCGGTGGCATAGTATTCCTAACTACCAACCGAGTTGGTTCGTTCGATGTCGCCATGAAGAGTCGCATTCACCTCTCTCTTAGCTACACGCCACCTGAGATTCAGGTGCGACGACGCATCTGGACGCATTGTCTGAATGCTGTGCCAGACGATGCGAAGCAGATGGACGTAGATATGACCGTCGACTACTTGGTGGGTCCTACATTGAATGGAAGAGAGATTGCAAACGCGGTAAACACTGCAAGGACATTGGCTAGATTCGACGGCCTCCCTCTTAGGCTCAGCCACATTGAAACTGTGCTTGAGGTTCGAAAGGGTTTCGATGAGAGCTTGAAGGGCAGTGTATTGGCTTGATTTTATGACAAAGTTGTGATAGAGCTGTGATAGAGCCACTCACGAATTAATTAGTACTTTTAAGTGGCTTAAGATTTAATTACTCTGACAGGCGGAGAATAATTTTCCTCTCGTATCATCATTCTCGTATTTAAGAATGATATAGTAGACTATGAGTTATAAACGCCCAAGTCTGTTCTTTTCCCTTTACTCACCCGTATCCCGCGGCCACTCATCCAACACAAACGGCTCGCCCTCCAGCGTAAAGTTCCAAGCCGCCTGCGTCGGCACATCAACCAGCAAACTGTACTCACCCGGATACAGCACCAAATTCCCCTCCTCATCGCGCCGTCCAAGGCTCCCAAGCGTTAGCGTCAAATTCGCCGTCTGCTGCTCCCCAGCCGTGACATTATGCAGACGCTGATACGCGACAAGCCGCTTGATGGGGTACGGCGCGGGCCCGTGCGCGCCCGCGATGAAACCCAGCGTCACGAAGTCGGATGTCGTGGCGCCGGTGTTGGAGACTGTTACGGGGACGATTTGGAACGGACATTGGTCTATGTGCGCTACGCCAGAGCACTGGCTTGTTAGGTCGGCGATATCCCAGCACGCACAGTCGTCCTCGGTTTCCGGCGCGACGATGGAGGCGGTAAAATTGGTGTAGTGGAGGCCGAAGCCGAAGGGTACGGTCGCCTTATCGTACCACATGTACGTGCGGCCGGGATTGCCGGTTGTTGCGTTGGGCCGCAGGCTCATGTCTGTCATGGGCACGTCGGTGACGTAGTGCGCTGGGTATTGGGTTACGGGGAGGCGTCCTGCTGGTGCGACTTTGCCGGTTAGGATGTTCATGATGGCGTCGCCGCCGGATTGACCGGGGTAGCCTCCCCATATAATGGCTGAGATGTTGGGGTGGTTGAGGAAGGTCGCATCGTCGCGTTGGCCGCCCATCTGCACGAGGATAAATGGTTTTCCCAGGCCGGCTAGCTGTGTCATGATGTCGATTTCTTCTCCGGACCATCGAATTAGCGTGCGGTCGTTGCTCTCGGACTCGCTCGATGTTGTGGGTCCGCCGGCATAGATGATGATGTCTGCGGCTGCGGCAGCTTCGAGAGCCCGCGGGTAGCCGTCCGTTGTTGGGTCGCCTGGGACGCCGCCGTACACAGCGTTGATGTTGGGGGTCTGGCTGGCGGCGTAGTATGGAGAATGTAGATATTTAGCGATGCCTTGATAATTACCTTGCATATCCGTCGTTGCGTTCGCCCAGCCGCCGATGAAAGCGATGGTGAGATTGCTCTCTGTAGAGGTCTGAAGAGGAAGGATGCCATTGTTCTTGATGAGGACGATACTCTCCTCTGCAGCCTTGCGGGCGAGATCTTCAGCATAAGGGGTGAATACATCCGAAAAGCTTAAAGATCGATAGGCGTTGGTGTCAGCTGAATCAAAGTAGCCCAGCTTAATGAGCGCTGCGTATAGTCGCGTGATGGCTTGGTCGAGAGCATCATCATCGATGAGACCCTGCTCATAAGCAGTGGGCAGATGAATTTGATAGTAAGTGCCACAATTGAGATCGGTCCCTGCTAGGAGGGAGCTAGCAGCAGCAGCCTCTCGGGTGTCACGCCAATCGTGGGGCTTGTAGACATTCTGGATTGCGTCGCAATCCGAAACAACGTATTGGTAGTCGCGTGTCCAATTCCAGTGATCTCGTAGGATATCCTGTAGTATATACGAGTTTGAACATGTTGGGACGCCGTTCAAGGCATTGTATGAACACATAATAGAGCCAACATTTGCTCGCGCACAGGCCTCAAATGTCGGCATGTAATACTCGGCCAATTCCTGCGGGCTGACCTGCGCATCAAACTCATAGCGCTCGTTCCCTAACCAATCCTCAATGTCATATGCGACGAAATGCTTTACACGAGTCCGTCAGCATCGTTCCGTAATACAATGAATCGTGTCAAGCGTTATGAACTACGGAAAGCTCACTTTGCAAGTCGCCACGACTTTGAGAATATCGGGGTCTTCTCCGCCTTGAAGACCTTTGATAAGAGCAGTTACATATGAGCTTAGGTGATAAGGGTCTTCGCCGGGCGTTTCCTGGCCTCGGCCCCATCTAGGATCACGATATGGGTTGATATTTGGAGTCTGCAATATCGAGAGTTAGTAAATTCTACTTTGAAGCCAAATGTGTAGTATTTTACGTGAAATGAAGATTGCCACTCGTGCTCTCATCCTTTGCGTAAGCTAGGGGCTTAGTTCTACGCAACATAGCATAAATAAGGAGAAGGTAAAGAAACGCTCGCAAGTACACACCCAGTAATCTAATCCTGATCGATTAAAATTGTTAAATGCGCGGGCTTCGGTACTGATGACAGTCGCCACAGCCTCAATCAGATCATCGTCGAATGCAGCGCCCATGAGAAGCGGCTGCGGGAAAGACGTCGCATAGGAGAAGTCGCCGCTGTCTGCGAACTTAACCCCCGGCGAGGAGGCGACCCCGTGTAAAGCCTGTGTTCATTCTATTAGCAAGCCAATTGCTCCCATTCTAGATGACTTTCAGCGGTTTTGCTCTACGCCACCTCGCTAAACTTGAAGATTGGAGGGGGACACCACTGCTGATAGCGATCGTCCAGATACTAACAGGGGACCTCGATAGGCGGGGGCTTGAGTCACAACACGCCAAATTATAAGGTACATACCTCCTCTAAAGAATGACTTTAGTGCTGTTCTCTCCATTCAATGAGATTTATTAGAAGGAAAGGATACCTACGCCACCACTCATAGCTTGGTAGCCCGAGTCTCTCGACTCCGGGCGATGTGCTAGCTAATAGCCCAAACTTCTCCTCGGTTCTGAGAGCTGCAACGAGAGCTTGTGCTCGTTGACCAACTGAGAGGTCACTATTGCAGACGTCGTTGCTGGCTAACGGTCCGCTCCCGCAGTTTGGAAATAAATGGCCGGCGGCTTGAACCCCCGCACTCATCAGCCATACGGCCGACCCTAAAACGAGCGCCATGTTGGTTCTCGTGAAAGGGTAGTACTATTTTAGCTGCTCATTTTGGAGCTAGGAAACCTCATCTACTTGGCTTTTATAGCTTCAAGCTTCCATGGTATGTGAAGTACCGCAGCAGCTCGTCTCCTCCCACTTCCCCGCATCCATGATGCATCGATACTGCAGGCCAGCTCGAGCACCTCCAGATCATACCCACGCAGACTCCAATTGTTCGACGGAGAAATTGGTATGTTTATTCCAGGGTTGTATGAGATCGGCAGTAGTCGCATGCATGCGCCGGTTGAGTCGGGGGAGATATTGCCGGGTTGCATCCCCAGATTAAATGTGTATCCGATCGCCAGGTTCCAACAGTCCTACCCCAAGCTCCAGCCAGGATGTTTTACTAGACTACGTCACTTTTTGTTCCTAAGTCTTTTCTAAATTAACTCCAGTTATGATCGAACGGAGTGCAGCTCTTGAAGTAAAAATAGGACAGTGAGTTTTATGACTCTTCGAAATTGGCCTCTAGCTAATCTATGTGGTGTATCTGAGCATATACCTGATCAATGGTCTAGGGCGGGAAAACACACCCTTGTAGTGGAGAATGGCAGCTCACGTCACACTGGATAGCTACCGAGCTGGAAGATCCCGAGCGACCGAATAAGGGCTAAGTTGAAATATCTCAACACAATCGTACCGGTAAGTACCGAGCCTTCTTATGCCGTACCGTATGTTAGGATCCACGGCCCATGACCGCGAACAATGCATGTGTCAACATATCCTATGCCGCTGCTTGGGCATCATATTATCGTAACGTTACTTTGATGGCCGTAGAGCTCATCCACTCCGCATGTACAAGTCAGGCTGCAATCCCCAATATGTTTCCGAATTCGCTTCCGGATATCCTTAGGAACGCCGACGAACGGCCTCGATGTGGGAAATGCCCATATCGACGGCCAAGGTAGGCCTCCTAGGTCCGGGAGTTGCTCGAGGTCCTTCTCAAGCTGCTTAATAACGACTGAGTTGCAGGTCATAGTAGTGAGTCCGCTGGCCCAGCCATAAGAGAAGACGGATCTTCCGGGATTCAACACGGTCTCCAGTTTCTTCTTGATTGGGTCCGTCAAGCGATCTTGGCAATTATTCTCGTTCATGTTGACGATACTGATTGGTAACTGTAAGCAAGACGGCACTTCGTGTATGGACAGCTGTCGCAACTCTTTAACTCGCTGCTCCTGAGTTTTTTCAGGATCTGAACCGAGTATTAGATAGGCGCGAGCCTTTTCCGAATCAGTCGCTAATGTATCAGCGATATGAAAGAATGTCTCTGCTGCTTCCTGAGTGCACACGAGCTTATGATTACCTAATATGGGATACACCAATGAAAGCATCGACTGCTTACTTTCCAAATCAGTGTGATCATTGTGCGAATGACTAAACCACGGCTGTTTCGTAACCGTAGTATGGGAGAAGTCAGACGCAAGGGCAACTAAGAGGGAGGTGTCAATGTTCAAAACTTCAGTGAAGTTCGCCTTCGGACTCGGGGCCATTGTGTGAAGGAGACTATCTGACAGAGGTGGAGCTGGCGACAAGGAGTCGCCACAGAGGAGGTTGACGCCTAGCCGACGACAAGCCTCGAGTACACTATCGACCTCAGGGTATTCACCTTCCTTAATTCGCGGTAGAATAAGAAAGGTGTTTGGACTCTTGGCCTGAATGCGATGTCCCTTGGCCGTGTCAACTAGGTTCCTAGCCAGCTTTACAAGAGGGATATCTGAATAATCCTGAGTAACTGTTTCGGCATCTTCATCGTCACTGTCTCCACAGTAGACTGCTTCCTTTGCCAAATCAAATAGCAGTCTTTTGTTGGTCATAGACGAAACTTTGTACCACGAATGCCCACCATCCGCAATTACATCAATGATGAAACTGCCGGATCGAAAAGGCTTTGATTCGCCTTGGCTTCGAACAATACGTGTCCCTGGGGCTAAGATTGGCTTCTTAAATGGACCCGTAGATACAGCGCAGCGGAGCCTCACGACATCCCGTGACTTCTTTGCCGTATCCCACACTGGTTCAAGGAACGGGAGATTCGTGGACTGTGCGCGATGCAATGCCAAAGGGTCGGCTGACTTGAGATCTCGGACAGCCTTTTCTAAACTCTCTACCTCGGCTCGGAGCTCGCTGGTAAAAGAGGTATGCATATATGTTGGCATATGTTGGAAGTAATCACAGTAGACTTCTGCGAGATAGTCCGCGAACCGCTGCAGTTCGGATTGAAGTGACTCAGCGCGTTTGAGAAGGTCTTCACTCGCGGCGAGCCTAGCTGCAGCATCCTGTGCGACGTCATCTAAAGGATGACCATCTGTTGAAGGTGCCATGATGGCGATTGTCGTCGCAGAAATGTAAGAGACGACGTTTTGACGTGGGACGAATTCTTTTTTAATTAGTACGTGACCAATAGCAAGTTCATGGTCAAAACTTAGCCCCGCATATTGCTCTTCCAGGTATAGCAATCCCCCGTTACGGACATAGCTACCAGCAAACTTATTATAGTATACAAAACTATTCTAATACCGAGGCTATTTCCCTGTAATAAACTCGTATATATAAATATCCTAGTCACAGCTGCCCGCTCAATTCCCGTTCGTAAGCCAACATCCTTCCTACAGCTTCGTGTCGTACAGTTCGTTCTTTCTGCCTTGATTTTGTTATTCGGTGCTATTTTAGAAATAATAATCATTGGTTCTTTTGCTATAAGTAGCAGGACGCTAGAAATTTGATGCTACCGCTCCTGAGCCTAAAAAAGAATCGGCTCATCCACCACATCTGCCACCTCACTACAGTAGATCTGCTTTAGTTACACAGGACATCGACATAAGATGCCATTGAAGATTATCATCTGTGGCGGTGGGATTGGAGGTCTTTCAGCTGCGGGATTCCTCCGCGCGAATCATGACGTTACTGTCCTTGAACGAGGCACACTTGACTTTACGGTAAACGACTATGGCTTGTCAGTCGTTTCCAACTCTTTTAATCTCCTGCAAAGGGCAGGCATTAAATCAGAAGATCTTGACATGGTTGTCATGACACATGTCTGGTTAAGAGGTCCTAACAATGAAGAGTTGAGGACTACCTACTTCGATACCAAGGCAAGATTCGGCGGGGCTCCCTCTGTCTTGGTCAAACGTGCCAAGCTGCACAAGGAGTTGCTGCGTTTTGCAACCAGTACCGAGTTTCCCGGGGCACCGGCGAAGATCATTGAGAATGCTAAGGTGACCCGGGTCGATGCCCTTGCTGGTAAGGTATGGACCGAGGACGGCCAAGAATTTGAAGGCGATCTTATCGTCGGAGCCGACGGGATCTACTCAGTGGTCCGGAGCGCTGTCCTTGGAGGACAGGAAATTTCGGCATCAATAAGAACTCACGATACCCTGACTTTCATGACACAGCTTTCTATCGACGATCTTCGATCGGAACCTAGCTTTGCTTACCTCTGCGACCCACAGACTCAAGCTG
This sequence comes from Hypoxylon sp. PDH2405, assembly GCA_023628415.1. Lineage (NCBI taxonomy): Eukaryota > Fungi > Ascomycota > Sordariomycetes > Xylariales > Hypoxylaceae > Hypoxylon > Hypoxylon sp. PDH2405. The sequence goes on from JAMAKT010000048.1 coordinate 151,805, forward strand.
GACTTGTAAGCGCACATGCGAAGGCAGGCCCACACCTAAACAAACGAATTCTCATCTATCACACCTCGCCAAACAGCCTCCAGGTCGTTGGGTATACTTCCGAGAAAGAATTCGCTGAGAGATTCGACTCTACCAAAACAGCCATCATCAGGGATATCCCGGTATCAAGAGCAGTCGAGGAATTTGCCCCTGACTTTGCGGAGTGTTTTGTCAACCTCTTCCGACATGACAAGATTGACGCGTGGCGAATTCGCGATGTAGCGCCCATGGATAGCTGGTTCTCCGGCAAGGCGGTGGTGATTGGGGATGCTGCTCATGCGGTAACCCCTCACGCCGGCCAAGGGTGTAATATCACGATTGAGGACGCAGAAGCATTGGCACACTTCCTCCGAGATGTTGAATCACCCGATGCCGTTACAGATGCTTTACAAAAGTTCATGTTACTACGCAAGGACCGTGTAGCGTTCGTGATACGTCGTTCACGCGAGCTGGGTAACATACGGACGGAGGAAGACAAGACTAAGGAGCCCATCACGTCCGAAGAATTCGCGAGGGAGATATATACGTATCAGGGAGCTGAACATGCACTGAAAGCGCCGAAGCCATTCTCTATGGGGCCAGGTATGAAGGGTATGAATTAATACGGTTGATCGTCTAGCGAGCGAGCTTGAACAGATTTTTGGTAATCTGCGATACTAGAAATTGCACGGATACAGATTGACGCAAGAAGCACAGATCTTGTGCATATGTTCCCAAGGAGGCATGCCGGATTAGATGGACGTTCTAACTAGGGGCATTTACCACCTAGAAATAGAAACCCTTATGTATGGCATAGTAGCGAGTTGATGCTGGTTTCTTAGCAAGGCACTTTAGCGACAGTGGTTATTTACCTCTGATCCGCCCATATAAAATGTGCCCTCAACCTCGACGATGTCATCATCATTCAATCTATCCACCTCAATGATCGTTCGAGGCGGGTACTTGTTCGGATTGTCACCCCAGAGTTCCACCTGTACCTGGTTGCACATCGGCCGGTACCGGAACATGTCGGTCACATATACGACAAGCCGCACACACGAATTTATATCTGATCCTGCCATCTCTGCGAGTGCAGCCATGTTCTGAAATGCCTGTCGCACACGGATGAGGCCCACTGGGGCCAGCGTACTGTTTGAAGGGTAAATCCCACGCATGCCTAGGTACCATGGGGCGTAAGCAAGAAGTACCTATAGACTTGGAAGTGTCCATTGACTTGCCTGAGATATAGAGTGTATCGCCAGCAATAGACATGATACTCCACGGACCTGTGGCATCAAAGAAATTGGATGGGTTGAAGATCTGAACTCCGGATGGTGATGTGTAGTTCGGCTCTAATTTGGAGTGGGACAGAGATAGCTGGGCAAAAAGCCCAATAATACACAAGAAGGGGATATGCATGATGTTATTAACGACGTAACTGCCAGAACGGGGGCAAGAGTCATCTGTTACACCTACTATGATTTCAAGAATAATTCAATGTAAGAGATAGTATTTAGGTAATTGGATGAGGAGCAAACCTTTCTAAGTCGGTCTATTCCGGAGAGCTCTTCCATATCTCGGAGACGCCCATCTTGGCACATATCTGCGGAGGGTTCGGTTTACATCTACGGCTACAATTTGTGCTGAATAAATCCGCAGGCTTCAGAGACAATATTAGTTAGATGAGATACGCCTTCAATTCTAGGGAACCGTATTCAATTATTATTTACTGATTTCCTTCTCATGACAGTCAGATACCTAAATCACCAGTTATCAAGAAGATGTACTCGGAGGCTTAAAGAGAGCACCGGGGATGCCGCAGCGGGGCACAAAGCGATAGTAAGTCTTCTAAATATTGGGATTAGGTTCGGCAACACTACGTCACCGAAGTTCCTAGATTGCCCTTAGTCTTGATATTGAAAGACAAACTATTATCGAAGATTTTGCCATGAAAAGGGTTACTTCAAAACTCACGGATTTTTGTCACCATGGGGTGCCGCCTGGGGACCAGTCTTAGGCGGAACCCCGCTGTCGAAACTGGCCTACGTCGCAACACTTCAATTAGGCTACCTAACGCGAAAAGAACAGAAAAAGAAGAGGATAAATATGTGATTTTAGGCCTGATAATATGATAGGACAAACTTATAACGGGTAGAGATTTGATCTACATTTCCAATACTAGATAGAGTATCATAACGAAGTTTGGAAGTGTGTGATGTCGAATTACACGAGGAAATTTTAGGTACCTAGTGGGAGTGTTCCATCTCTACTTCTACTACAGCGGTTGCAGGCCTAGAAATTAGGACAACTTACAGGCCATGCTTCGTCTAAAACCGATTCATTAATACTTCCAAAACAGTGTCTTTGGATTTACCTACAACACCATAGTACTCACAAAAAAAAGGAATAATGAATATTAGATTTGAGAGTTCTGAACTAAAATTTAGATAATTCTGCAGCTCTTGAGTGTGGGTGAGTTTTAGCGGGGAAATAATAGGCTTTAACTGCGCAAGAATGATAGCCTAAGATCAGTGTAATTGGTAGGGCACGTTAGTTAGGACTGGAGGTTGAAATAACGGAAGAATAGGATTGACTTCGATATGGTAGTCTGGGCGGAATTTTGATTATGAAACATATGCTCTTAATGGTTTTTATTATGTATTGTTTATCAATATAGGTCGTTCAATTGACCATCGGGAGAGCATTCCAGTGTTGAGGCATGAGTCTCTAACACGGTTTGTTTCAAGCCGACAATCCCGCTTCAGAGCTTCAAAATCCGTTCGATCCTCGTTATATACACCTAGTATGTATATTTATATTTAAACGAATTATCATGTATTAATCTACACCCGAAGGCTTAGAGTCGTACTTCCTAAGGTGAAGCGCAATTCGACACTGCTGCAATCGTGAGAACGTCGAGCTGCCTCAAACGCGATTTAAAATATTATACGCAGCCCGCCCGGACCTGGCTGAAGCCCGATTGATTATCGTAACACCCGTAATGATCGTCTTCAGAAACACTATGCATCAATGCTTTGATACGTCTTATATCGAGGATGAGAAACTGGAGATAACATTGAATTCCCGACTTCCACTCAGAATCATTATCACCCTCGTTCGTAGCATTACCCGCTTCTTATAATCATGAAATTCACCGAAACATTAGCAGGCGCAATCGCCTCGGCCTCGACTGCTAAGGCAAGCAATGCGCCCCGCCAGAACTGCCCCAACATCCACGTCTTCGGCGCTCGTGAGACGACCGCACCACCAGGATTCGGCTCAGCATCCACGGTCGTAGACCTTGTCCAACAAGCAAACAATGGCGCTACGTCAGAATCCATCGTGTACCCCGCCGCTGGCGGGAATGTATATGCTGGAAGTGTCACGGCTGGCGTGGCGGCCGTAGCAAATCAAACGGATACCTTCAATCAGATGTGCCCCGAATCCAAGATTGTGATGGTAGGGTATTCGCAAGTAAGGTTTCCTGGAAAAGTCTCTCTGCTAGAGGTACTAACAGTGCGATAAGGGCGCGCAGATCATAGACGATGCTTTCTGCGGCGGTCCGGACGGATCCAGCTTGAATACGACAAGAGCGAGCGTTTCTTCCGGTGTGAGCGATATGGTGGCTGCGATCATCTTGATGGGAGATCCGCGCCACGTCGACGGTCTGCCTTTCAACGTTGGGAACGCGACGGCAGGAGGAGTTAGTCTCGATGAGATATCCTCTCTTTCGTAATTTTAAGTAGGCTAACTAGGTGGACAGTTCGCAGCTCGTCCGGTAGGGTTTCGATGTCCGGCTTTCGAAGACATCATCCAGTCGTATTGTGACGCGGAAGATCCGTTCTGCGCGAAGGGCAATAGCACGGCTACGCATCAAGGCTATGGGCAAGAGTACGGACAGGCTGCACTAGAGTTTGTGCAGAGCAAACTGAAAGGCTCTAATGCAAAGGGTTTTAATGGAACTAGTATTATTACTTCCAGCGAAGGACCAAGAGTAAGATTGAATGGGAAGTATTTATGGCTGTTACTGGGTGCAATGTGTCTGCTATGAATCAACTATTATACCACCCACTATGCTTAGTAATAGCTTTCAGATCGGACATATTGCATTTTCTATATACCTCATTACCACTCCTGTAAACTTATAAGGCCTTTGAGAATACTCAGGAGCTGCGGGTTACATATATTTTTTTTAATTTCATTATAGCGACATTGCACTCCTTATTTCGGTTACGCGAAGTCAACTGCTCCGTGTTGGCGGGCTGGATGAAATGTTCACTTGGACCTGGCTTATGTAATCAATTCGCGAAAAGGGGGTCAGGAAATCACGTCAGGGGCAATATACAAATCCCAGATGCTAGGACATAGCGAGTGTATTGGCATATTTTTAAAGAAGTATCTACGCATTATGGGTGAAGAACAAGTGTGATATTGCGTCTCTCGCCTCTGTAGAACAGTCACTGGTGGGCAGAAATACTTGATCAATTGACAGTGTCTATCGGGGTAGTCTCAGAGACTACAAATGCTAGTGGGGGTTCCCAAAAGCCTGTCAGTAGACTAAGTGACAGACAGTGATAGAAATCCCTTGATCACTCATACAGAGGCTCCAAAGCCTGGATGCGATTCTTGGCAAGTGAATACAGACGATCCGACGGTGATGTCTGGTGATCCTCACTACCAAGCCAAAGCATGTGGGCACTCTTGACAATGTTCTTGATCTCGCGTCCGTTGAGGTGGAGCTCCGATAGATTGTCCAGTTCCTCGTCAGTAACGTCCATAGTGTGTTCGACACGAGCGAGTAAGCCTTCCCAGACGTGGCGGCGAGCTTGCTTGCTGAGGTCGTTATATGGTAAGAAGAGATCAATGCGCGATCGGAAGGCGTGATCAATGCTTTCAACGCGATTTGTTGTTAGGAATAGGGTACCCGTATAATACTCGAGCATGCGAAGGAAGATTGACACGAACTCGTTCCGCTTAGGGGAGTTGTTCGTCCTGGCGACGAGGAAGACGTCCGCCTCGTCTAGAAGGAAAACAGCATTCCACATTGAGCAGAGTTCTAGGGCTCTTCCAAGATTCTCTTCCACTTCAGAAGGTTGGGTCCCGAGGTCGCCTGCGCTCACTGGAGTAAAGAAACCCGTTAGTAAGTGCAAAAGCTCAGGCTTGAGGAGTTCAAGTAGCTGATGACGTTCGATTAAAAGCGGTCAAGAGGATATCTAAAGGCGACATGTAAAAAAACCCATAATACTTACTGGCATATAGAGCTAGTTTAGACTTCTCGGCAACTGCCTCGGCCGTAAAGGTCTTGCCGACGCCTGGAGGTCCAAACATGAGGATAATAAGGCCACGACCCTTATTTTGAATGAAGTCATCGAAGCTAGAGTCATTAGAACGGCGCTTTCCTTCGACGAATGCCAGAGTCATCTCTTTCTCTCTATTGGGTAGGATGAGCTTGTCAAAGGCCTTGTCGTTCCAAATCACCTCTTGCAAATCATCCACACAGAACAGACCCCAGCGTTTGGACTGGATGTCAAAGCCGTGGACCCAAGGAGTTGTCATTAGTAGCTCTTCCTCAGTAAGCTTGCGCAAATTCTCATTTCTCTCGCCTGGATGCTTGGGTCTTGGGTCGACATTACGAGCTATTGAGAACTCGGCTTTATATCTGACGTCGGATTCTTCTACTTCGCCAGCCACGGAGTTCTTCTCGGAGTCAAGGGGTCTTAGTTTAGGCTTCGCCTCCTTCTGGCTGCGATAGTACGCATAAGTGTCGATGCAGACTCTACCGATTACCTACAACGGGTGAGAAAATATATGTAAAGAATTAAAGTAGTAAAAAAATAGCACTTACCACTTCCTGGTGTAGGCCTTCATCATATTTGTTTTTAAATAACTTGACACCATTGCACGCCATTAGTCGGGACCCTCGAAGTTGTTCAAGCTTGCGGCCTCGCTGGATCAGGGATTCTCTAATCTTGGCCTCGTCTGTTAGGTATGAAATTGGGAATGTAGGTAGCTTATTGACTCGGCGAATACCGTCGAATTCTATTACTTCCAATGAAGTAGTTCTGTAGCCGCTCTCTTCCCCGCTCCAGTCCACATACTCTACCTTAAAGACCCAAGAGTTGGAACCAATTGGACTTTTCTTTGGACTGTACGTGGACTTGATTACTCGACACACAGTATCCACGCCATAGAACTTGGTCATTACCAGCGTTCCAGGGGCGAATATGTCCGACAGATCCCGAAAGTGAATCTTGTTAGTCTCTCGACACTTGGTGAGCTTCGCGAGGAAAGGGGCAACGATGGGTTCCAGAAAGGTGACCAAAGTTGACAATGCATCCTCGCCATCCGGAATATCTCGTAAAGCAGTTTCACGATCGTTGAGTTCCCCCCAGCGGTGGACTAATGGCTTGAAAGGGTGGTGGAAGGTCCAGCCCTTGAGTTCTGGGTCGAATTCTTGGTAACCCTGTAGCAAACTGCGGAGGACTGTTGTAACGATAATTAGTATGTACCATGAGATATCCATTCGATCAATATGAAGACTTCATTAATGTCTCTCAGGCATCTCCCAAATAGTACCCACGATAGAAATTGATGAGAAAAATGTTGAAAGAGTGGAAAAAAGGACGACATTATCTTGTCACTTACTGTCTCTCATGGACTGGTCTTGGATGGTAATGGAGTCAGTTTCCCAGCCATTCTTCGTCCTATGGTAACGATGAATGATGGGAAATGCTGATGCGTGAGCCTCTAAATCTTTTATCTCATCATGCGGGTTGGCGAACCGTGACCATCTCGGCGCGTGAGTGTCATCGTACTTGTACAATTTGTACAATTTGCCAGCAAGCTCGGAGACGCCTTCCCGCTGAGAATCCTTGGATACTCCTGTCGGATTCGTAATGGGTGAAATCTCGGGTTGAGGATCGACTGTGTAGTAGAGGCTAGGATCCTCGTCCGTAGAGCTGGTATCGTGATTATCGTCACTATCGTACTTATCGAAACTATCGTAAGAGTCGTACCTATTGTGATAATCGTAATAATCCATTGTTGTTGGGATGGTGAATGCGTAACTTGGAGTTGTAGGTTGGAAGGTCGAGAAAGTGGAGGATACAGCTGAATACCTATATGTCAAGATGCCCACACTAGAGACCTTAGACAAGGCATCAAATAGCCTCCATATGTGTCTAGATGGTGGCAGAAATGTCTGATATCCAGTCTAGGAATTTAGCAATCCGAATTTGCAGGCATAAAGGTTAATGAATTGCCCGGTGCGTATGATAAAGGACTAGGAAGGCATTTCACGGATCTACTTCATGCCTGAAAGGAATACGTGCCTATTGCATAAGATTCCCAAATGTTCAAAGAACCCAGGCAAAGCTACGTGAATTGTTAAATGAGGCTCTCACTAATATGCCTAATGATGCCGCCTTCAATATCAACTACTTCTGATTCATGGAGTAGTCTGTGGAAGTCCTAGGGATTCCATTCTTGCATCGTAATAATGCTACAACCCTCTTTATAGCTCTTCGATCTTTTCGCCATCTAGCTTTGTAGGATCGTCCAAGTCCGCAAATAGTTTAACACCCCAGCCTTTCCCAGGATTGTTCATCCTAACCTTCTTATCCTGGGCACCGATGGCCTTTATCTCTGCTTCAGTGAAGTAAACTTTCAATGCACCTAGGTTTTCGTCAATGTACTTCTCGTGGACGCTTTTAGGGATCACGATGGTGCCTCTCTGTATGCCCCAGGCAAGTACCGTTTGTGCGACTGTGGCGTTTTTCTTACTAGCCATCTCCTTCCAAAAGGGATCTTCTAGTAGAGGTTTGATGTCTTTGTGATAGTTTGGATTGGTATTTGCAAGTGGCGAATACGCATTGACTTTGATGCCAACTTCCTTGTGAAAGTCTACGAAGTCCTGCTGCTGTAAGTAAGGATGCGTCTCGAACTCATGTGCATATGGGCATATAGTGCACATGTCCAAAATGGCCTCAACATCTTTCTTGGCAAAGTTGGAGATGCCAATGTGTCGAGTGAGATTGGCTCGTACGAGATTTTCTAGGGCCCTCCAGGTATCGAGAATTGATGTCTCCTTATCCAACTTGGTGCCTTCACCAGGCACGAAGGCAACTGGCCAGTGTATGAGGTAGAGGTCCAAATATTCCACGCCAAGGTCTGAAATTGACTTTTTGATGGCTTCTGTGGCTTTATCTGGGCGGTGGTGCTCATTCCACAATTTGCTGGTCACCCAAATATCCTCCCTGGCGACACCCGACGCAGCAATTCCCTTCCCAGTTTGATCCTCATTTCCTATTCACTCAGTCAGTCGCACATGATATCAGATAATGATGCATGGGAATTGCTGTTCTCACGATATATTAGCGCGGTGTCAATGTGATTATACCCCGAATCCAACGCATATTGGACAGCGTGCGCAACCTGTAAAAGGTCGTAAGTCCATGATTGAGCCTATCATGTTTAAAAACATTTAATCAGAGACCTTATCTCTATCTGAGAGCCAAGTTCCTAAGCCAAAATGAGGTATATTGCGAACATATGCACTTTGACCTCCTGCCGCGACCGGTGGAGCCGATGATGGAAGCAATGCGAAAAGGGGGGTACCGGTAGCGGCCAGGCCCAATAGAGCTCGAAGGAATGTCATTCCGGATATATGTCTTCTCCGCGAATAAATCACTAATCACGGAAATGAGATATCAAATATAGATGATCTAATTGCGGACGGCTTCGTTGGCATCTAAATGTCCGGGTTGTACAATGTAGGTACGGTAGAGGCCGAAAAGGAACGCGGTCCGGACCCGCATAATATGTACCTATGGAGCTTCGCCGATGTATTCATCATAATGTCGATGCATGACATCATCCAAGTGCACTACATCATCTAGATTTAAGTAGGTCGACAGGATCTAGTAACTTTGTAGCTCTTGAAGCTTCTATACCAATCGAGGTGGAATGTTGTCCGGAAAGACTGCTCCAGGAACGTCGCAATGATGACGTTTAGTGCGTCAGGGGCACAGACCTGTAAAGATGACGCACCACAGAATATAAGGTAGATGCCAGCAGTACCTCTAGGAAATGATTTTTGAAATCTCAACTTCGTAAGCATCGGACTTCTCCTGTGTAACTGGAAAAGTACATCAAACAAATCATTGCGAATTGCTTCCATCATATAGGAAATCCACGAGTACAATCAAGAAGACTTCAACATGTCGAATGGCAACCGCGGACTCAGATTTGTTTACGAAGAGGACGACCAGGTCAACTACCCTCGAGCGTTTTTATCAGAGGAAAAGAAGCATCACATGTATAATGCTGAGGGTTACAGGCGAAGTGAGTTTTTAAGTTGCCCTACGTCTCCTCTTACGTTACTAATACATCTGTTCACAGAGGACCTGAACAAGGCAGCGAACAAGATGCGGGAGGAAGACGTACGCCTTCTGACTAACCCTAATACTAACTATTTGACTTCATTGGGCGTTAAGACTAACCTGAGAACTAGATTAAGGAGCAAGTTGCCGAGCGGTACAAGAGCGATCCAACTTACGCTGTACGTTTTCCACGACCAATATATACTGACCCATGACTCACGCTTTGAATAACAGGCAACTATTAATGGACACGAGCCTTCAAAGGGCGCGAAAATCGATGCGGAGATCTTGCGTGAAGAGGAAGAGCTGATTAAAAAGAAGAAGGAGAAAACTGATAGCATGCCAGGCAAGAAATTTTGATACAAGTCCGGGGGACGATAACTCTGGGTTGATCAGCGCCATTGGGTTGTTAGGTATGAATGGTACTTTTATATGAACGCAGAATACCTGCCCTTTAGTTCTCCACCGGCTCCAACGTCTTGGCTGGTTGCCAGGACGAATTCTTGCCGTGCATTCGATGTCAGTCGCCGTGCTAGTCTCCGCACAGAGATCTTACGAATATGACCAATTCCTGGCCTAGATCACTCATTTGTTGGATACGTGCCTGGGTAGGTAACTATGCCTATGATTCAAAGCGCTCGAAAATGAGTTTCCAAGAATAAGAACATTTAAAGTTAATGGGACTAGAGAGTTCAGAAATGTGGTAGATATGGAACTTTCCGAGGGTCTCTTGGTTAGGACGATCCTCCAGATCGACGGCAGAGTACATATAAAGTTGTGCTGGAGGAGTAGCATGAGCTCGAATTGGATGAACTATTGCTCTAATTGACCAGCCTGCCTCCGTATTCCCTGCAATATCTACGCCACAGTCATAAATCCACTACGGCGCGGAGCTCGCGGCATGAAAATGGGCGTCAAACTGCCGACCAAAAGAAGACCATCGGATGCTATCTTAAATCTAACGATTACCGAGAGTGAAATGCTGGCAGAACTATCGGGGATTCACGATTACTTAGGTAGATAAGTAGGAAAATATTGATTCCTCACCACCTTACGCACGCAGGCTTCCCACCGTCCTCATTTATGAGCATCAAAATGGGTCCTCTTTGTTTATCAACGGCGTTAGTATCGAACCCTCCCGGGGAAGACACGGAGGCACGGCATGTCGAGAGAGTATGATATGGCCTATGACATTGCTTACTACCGCGTAAACCGGTTCAGCATGCACAAGCACCTACCTTAGCTCGATGCTACCTAGAGCGGGATGCTTAATTACCCGGTAAGCGGGGGAGCGCAGTATCAGTCAGATCCGGGAATCATAATCGGCTCAGTTTTTTAATCCTTTGAAAAACGGAATACGGCGATATAAGAGCTGTCCTATTGAATCTCAAATGAAAATCTCATGGGAAGCTACTATAAAGTCACTGCAGGGCACCGATTTGATGGGCTAATGAAACATCCAGTAGGCACCTGTAATACCCCAAAGCTAGTTCTGAAGTGATACCAACCCTAAAATGGTAGGTATTTCCCACATTGACGTAAATTATACTATATCTGACAAAAGAATATAGGCCGAGACCCTCAAACCATTTATCCGCCTAGATGTTATCATCATAGGTGCCGGTATAAGTGGTCTGGCAGCTGCAATAGAAACAGCGCTTTGGGGGCACCATGTGACGGTTTTCGAAGCTACTGAGGGACTACATGAGGTATCGTGGTTGTTCTGAAGCACTTGTATCGGGGTTTTCCGAATCTGCCATTACTCATGTTGCCGCAGATAGGGGCCGGAATACAAATCACGCCGAATTCTTCGCGAATACTGAAACGATGGGGCCTTTCAGATGAGCTGTGGGCCTCAGCTGCAGAGCCAGCATATCTCGCATTTCGTCGGTACTCTGGGGAGATTCTTGTCTTTGAGAAAGACTTCGGTAGGAAGATGCGTGAAAGGTATGGGGCCCCGTTCATGCAGTTACATCGTATCGACTTTCAGACAGCGCTTTATACACGCGCCAAAGAACTCGGGGTAGACTTTCGATTTGGTGTGAGGGTTGGCAAGGTGAACTTTGAGACAGGAGAAATCACAAGCCAATCAGGGGAGAAGGCACGAGGAGACCTAGTTATCGCTGCAGACGGCTTATGGTCTCTTTGCCGGGCACAATTTCTCCCTAGAGACTTTGAGGGCGTCCCAAGACCAACAGGTGACTTGGCGTACAGGTTGGTCATCACATTGGATCAAATCGAAGACACAGAGCTAAGGGAGTGGGTAAGAAATCCAAAGATTAACATATGGATGGGACCTAATTCACATGTTGTCGGATACTCACTGCGAGGGGGAACCGAGTTTAATCTCGTGTTGTTAGCTCCAGATGATTTACCGAGCGGCGTCAGCAAGCAAGCAGGTTCCGTCGAAGAGATGAGAGCACTTTTCAAGAATTGGGACCCGATTTTAAGTAGATTCCTCGCTCTCGCCAACTCGGTAAAGAAGTGGAAGCTTATGCATCGTGAGTTTTTTTCATTATCCCTTTCGCATCTTAATGCAAGCATGGATCTAATAGCGGAACCTCATTCTAGGGAAGGAGATGCGCAAATGGATCCATACATCTGAAAATAGTAACTTCGCCTTCGTGTAAGCCCCTGTTTCAGCATTGACTCGATTCATCTTGTTCTTCACCAGGGCTAATATTTTAAGTGGCGACTCTTGCCATCCCATGCTGCCGTATCTTGGACAAGGAGCCAATTCAGCTATCGAGGATGGCGCTGTTCTCGGCCGCTTGTTAGGGCACATCCAGACTAAAGAGCAGATCCGAAAGGCATTGAGGATGTATGAACAACTTAGAAAGCCACGAGGGGATGCCATTGTGAGAGAAACGTTCGGCCAGGTAAGCTTCTTAGCGTAAGGATAGACCGATCTTAATAAGAGCCTTCGCTGAGAACTATGTGTCGTACTTAGCGCGACGTCTTTCACATACCTGACGGCCCCAAGCAACGAGCACGAGACGACACACTGCTTGCGCAGATGGGAAAGGAGTCTAAGGAGGCCCCTTTTCCAATTCGCTGGTGCTGCCCCCAATTTCAACCCTGGTTATTTGGTTACGATGCCTGTGCAGAAGTTGATAAGGCTGTCAACGATGACCCTTTCATTAGGGGAAAGGATGCAGATGCGGATCTGGGCTTTGATGATAGTGGGATTTCCCTTGGAAGCTAGCTCGTACTCGGAATACATACAGAGAGTGAAATTTCAGCAATGGATTGGGTTCTTTAACATATAGGTCAGCTATGTTAATTTGAAGACGTACGTTATTGAATTGGGTTTTAACTTGATTTCTTCCAAGGCCCCCTCGCTTAGAAAATAGGCGAGGGGATATAGGGAAGACCTCTATGTCGAACTCTAGGTGTATATCTATATCGACAATAAAACGCTCTTATCTTCGATTACCGGCGGAAAATCATTCCCATCCGGGATTGATTCTCGCATCTTCGGGGGTATATAGTTCACAACTTGCCCTTCTTCTCGCCTGGCTTCAATCGGCGTTGTATTATGCCGTCCTGGTATTCCGTGGCCACGTGTACACCCTTTGGACTCCAAATCTTGCTCATTATGATCGCCCTCCCAGCTTCAACCCTAGGGAAGCATGCTTCTTGAATCCACCACTCATCCTCACCATAAGTCATAACCGCATCTTCGAAGTTAACATGAACCACGAAAGAATAACTCAAACTAGCAGCTCGACCAAAGTCATACCCGAACCCGATATGGTTTCCAATCATTAGCAGTCCGTTACGATCCGCTTCATATGCGTGAGTCAGGATGTGCGAATCGGGGTCATCAACAGGAAGAGGTGCGAGAAGTCGATATAGTAATAGCTCCCGACGCTCATGAAGAGGTTTACCCTCGTTAAAGGCGGTCATGTCAACCTTTTTCATATCGACCGCCGGGAATGTCCCGGGATTTCGCATGGGGAATGCTTCCAGCGTCCGCGCGATATCAACATGTGGTGCTGGATCCCAAGCGGACGGTGGCCGTGAAACCAGGATGTCTGCGAATCGGGTTTGCGCTGATATTTCCTGGGCCACATACTGTGAAATAGTAGATGGTCTGAAAGACACCAGGGCATTAAAACAGACTGAGCCGAGAGGGAGTTTGGAGTCTGCTAGTGGAAAGTGGTCTCCTTCTAGATTCGTGCTTGGCGATAAGGGCTGTCGCACTGTAACGAGCAAATTTGGAAAAGAGGGATTAATTGCGATCGTGGTCACATTGTATATGAACGGCCTATCTATAAGTCCAGCCTCTGAAAAGTATCCGTGGATAGTCTATGGGTGTTAGCGAGCTTAATTCTCCCAGTGGCATTAGTAGATATAATAGGTAGGTAAGCAACAGAGCCAGCTGAGCATGAGCTCTAGACTAGACATAATGGTAGTTGTAGATGAATCCCCTTAAGGAATAAGAAGAGCCTACATGAATACCAACTTTCTTCCAGGAAGCATCGGCTTGAGCAGTCTGCACTTCTGCAAGGGCTTTTGAAGCGGCAAGTCCCGCTTGGCTATAAACATGTGCACCGTACGCCACTTTCCGCTTTTGTGACTTCTGATTCGTTTCTTTTTCTGGATAAGGTGTTTCGCTTGCAATCGGAATATCGCCTTCTGGAAACCATGCTTGTCGTTGGCTCATGTATCGTTTCACAACCTTTCCATTCTCGATCTCATCCGGCAGAGGGGTCAGGCTCATAATCTCCTGAAACGTGAGACGCTTATCAACAGCCAGACGAGAAGACATGGTAGGAATATATAAAAGAGTGTCCTAATCTATCATGGAAATAAAGACTAATAGCAGAACTTCGCGTCGTTGTCACCTAGCATCCCACATCACGAAGTTCGTAATTACTCGTCGATGATTGGGGCATGCACTTTAAGCTGACGAGAGACCATCGAACCTCGGGAGTCGGTGGGAGGCGCCGAGGGTAATCACTGAATCACGTGATCATTCCTAATATAATCCCTTGAAAGACTTTAATTCGGGAATAGTACCCAATGATTGATTGATACCTAAGCTTGGCATACTAGTCAGGTACTATACTTATACCGAACATTAAAATGCATTCAAGGAAGTGTATGCTTTAGAGGGCGTCGAATAGTCCATATATGCTAACCCACAATTCAACCCTAACCCTAGGCAACCCCAATTCTGAAATCCCCGCCTTTGAGAACCCTAACCCTGAGGAACCAGAACTCCGAATAACCCCAACTAAGAACAACCCTACCCCTAACCCTGGCAACTCTCAAAGCAAGATTCCGTCTATCATTAGACTGATATAAAGAGCGTTCAATATGATTTTCTCTATGCGTGCACCAGCTGATTTTGAGCCTTCATGCACATTTCCAACTAGAAGCATCATCCTGATTGCCCTGACCATCCCATCTTGCCGTTTGAGGATATGGACAGATAGGCCGCTGTCGATGCAAAACGACATTCTTATGCGTGTTATCCGTGAAAGTAAAATCGGACGCAATTATCTGCGACACGGAATTTCCATTCTCGACCCAGTCCATCAGTGCTAATAATGCATCATGCGCCTTATCGTTATAACCAAGAGGCACGGAGTGCCCGGCATTATAAGGCGGCATTTGAGCAGCTTGGCCGGCACCACCTATCATCCAAGGAGCTTTGACATTGTCGGGAGTACCCCAGCAATGGCCCATTCCTGGAATTTGAAAATAGCGAAAGAAGTCGTCAATATTTCCCATGGCATCTACCGTTTTGTTATAGTATAACGTCGTGTGTTGCACAGGGACGGTGGCATCTGCAAGCCCACCATACAAAACTATGACGTGAGAAGTCAGTAACTGTAAAACAAAACAAGTCTGTTATAACCTGAAGGAGTATACCATCCCCTGGAGGTGATTATAGGGAACGGTTCCAAAATATACGTACTTATTTTTCCAGTGTTTCTGAAGGTGCCAAGATCATACTGATCTGCACTAGCTTGTACCGAGTTCGCATCACGAACTCTAGCGTCGTTTACAACAGAGTCGTTATAGGAAGTGATTTGCCAATTGGAACCGTAGCCCATAAATGTTCTCTCGTATTGTGCGTCAAAATTCCTCCTTACGCTGTTGGGATCATTTGCATTAGCTGGTAAGAGGTAGGTGTTCCAACCGGCCTCTGATGAGTAATCGAGACCCTTGTAAACGAAGTCTCCAGCGTCAGTGGTGTAATCGGTGTACATTTTCTGCGCTGTTTCTATCTGCGCCTGTGACCAGCATGAGGTCTTGTTTGTCGTCACATCACAGCTAATCTGAGTGATGTCGAAGTGTTCTCTGCAGGCGGAGAGCGAGCTCACGATATTGTCTTGAACGCCATCAAGGGAGTCGCATTGCTTCAGCACCTCTGCTTGGAGTCGCGAAAAGAGATTTGCGTCGTTTATACTACCGTCGGCATCTTCTGGAAGGTTCCACGTCGCCAATTTAGAAACCCAGGGCATCAAGTTCTTTGTGTCCCAAGCAGGTGCTCCAATCAGTGCTCCGTCAAACATATCGGGGTCCCTCTGTTGACAAAGATTAGATTAAGTGAAGCGCGGAAAAATTCGTGAAGCAACGTACCTGGATTTGTTTAAGGCCCTGCCTTCCTCCCGTTGAACAACCACTATAATATGAGTAGGCAATGTCCCTATTACTATAGTAGGATTTTATAAGTGATTTTCCTAAAATTATAGAGCCTTCCAACGCTTGGTAAGCCCAGTTGACTTGAAGTTGCTGGGTAGTCGCCCATGTTATGTCTCCTTGCCCAGAGTTATCTGTGACAATGAGAGTCAGTAATTACTTTGAGAGTCAAGAAATAAGAAGGAGTTCTATCATGCTTCAAGATTGGTAGCTCTTCATATTACTTACGTCCAGTATCAGTAGAAAGGCTAGCCACGCCATATTGTACCCCAGCTCCCATGTCAAGCCAATTAATCCCGCCGAGAAATGCATAATTTCCTATGACAAGAAGCTTTGAGTTCCAAGTGTCTGGGAGGAACATCCCAAAACGGTAATTAGCTGTCTCATTCTTGACTGTAACCACACAAAGCGGTGGGAGTCCAGAAGCCATCGACGGGTAACCTAGGTTCCCATGCTCCACGAAAGACCCGGTTGTAACATGTTGTGCTCGTTCAATAGAGATGCCGGAAGGGACAATGCCCTTGAAAAAATCTATGCTACACCCTGCGGGTTGGCGAGGTAGCTTCGAACCCGGCGCGCTATTAACACAGCGTGCAAGAAAGCTTATCAAGACCCAGAGAACTGGAACCGTTAAAGTAGCCATTTGGATAAATCGGGTAAATATAAAGTAGCTCGGAGACGCAGCCCTACCACTAATTAAGACCTTCGTATAGCAGACTTAATACTTATATATATAGATATATATATATATATATATATCAGACGGCGCGGCGCATGGATTGTCGGCGTCGGCAGCAGCTTCATGCGTGTATGTCTTGTCAGCTGATTCTTACACTCTCGTATAGACGATTATAGATCTTCCTACGTAGGGGCGCTTTGACTTTACCGGACCGTCGGTAGGACAAGATCCTTCATTCACCTGCGGGACAGACGAGAGAGAGAACACGCAAGCCATTTTCTAGTCCCAACGCAACGTTCCAATAAGCAGGATGACATTGGGGTCGGTTTGGATGACGCTGTTGACTTAAGCATCAGCTAGTAGTCCTTTCGTCATACCGTCCCAAAGCGGCTTATACTAAGTTGTGTTCCTTAGTGCGCCCCTTGCATTACCCCAGATTTCTTTGATCACACCTCCCGGATTCTTAAAGGCCGATTTCTACGAAACTAACAAAGACTTCGAACGGTCCCGGGGTTCCAGCACGGTCTTTTCGCTCCCGGTGAGATGCATTCGAACAGACGTATGGGAGCATTGTAACGGCACGGAAAGGCATTGTCAAAAGTTCCCGTTTTACCGCCAGAAACTTCGACCTATCTCAGCCACTAGTCACTAGAACCGAAGTATAACGGTTATTACATTCTCGCTACCTCGGTTACCCGGTCATGGACCGAGCCAGAACCATTGCATCCAGTAACAAGACTGCCTGATCCCGCAATACTTCTGCAAGGGCGCCAAAGAATCCTTTTCTTATTGGAACGAGGCTATATCACGGTGCTTATTAGTGAGCATGCTGAAGCACGAGCTAGGCAACGTGAACAAGTACGTCGGGCCATGTAACCCTCCTGCTTACCCAGATCCAATCCGGGGAATTGGAGATTTATTATTATGCAGCCCCTCCTCCGCATTCACCCCACAATGGCTTGTCCTCGTGGGAAATTGCTAAAGACATTTCCGTCTCAGACTTAGCACAAAAATGGCTCAAGGGGTTACCAAAAGCAATCGTGCTTTTTACTAGCCGGGCTATCAGATTACTCAAAATGGAGTAAGTGGCTGAGAAAGGGAAACTGCCAAGTTTAATTCCGTCACCGGATACAAAGTCTCGGGCCGTGGTGAAAAAGATCTCCGATACGTAAGGTAGATAACCACTATGCTTCATACTTTTAGTATTGCTGAAATGTATAGTCAATAAGCTTGGAGAGGTACGACGTCTTAAATCTATAAAACAATATTCTATTATCTTCGATGTGTCCATGCAAATGCTTAAGGAACTGTCGACAACGGTTATAGTTTAGAACTGATCAATTGGTCCATGTAGGACGAGCTACATGACGCCATCACCGTGATATGTCCGCTGAAGAGCCACACATCGCTTTATGTCTTGGCACGCCGCCTCGCCTAGATGTGGGTTCTGAGTTGTGTTACACACCTGTAAGACAGACATTCTACTCCTACTATCTTGCACTGTTGATTTCCTCGGCTAGACCGTTCATCGAGGTTACTAAAAAGGTGCTTATTATGAGTACCTAACACGGAATAAGTTATATATAGGTAGACTTCGCGGCTGTGCAAGCGTTCTCGTGCTTCTCTGATGTCAGAATTTACCCCAACAGATGTTACCTAAGACATAGTAGACATAAGCATCCTGTATGTGTACCCATGAGCTCAGACAGATAGATAGTTTCCAGTTGCTGCGGACCAACATGCTTTTTCCCATCCTCCTTGGTTCGCCACATGACATCTGATTTTGTCACAAGGGTACAAGCCGCGCTTCATATAGCATAGAGCAGTTTCTACCGACGGGGTGCCTTAGTATACCAGCCTACCTATCTCGAGTAGACCGTAAAAAAGGACGTCGTTCTCAGAGCTAATTGGTGAATAATGTTGACAAAGCGTTCTGTCAGGGTTATGAAATGCCAGGGTTAGGGTTAGGGTTAGGGTTGAGATTCATATGAAGAAAGATTGGGATTATGGTTGTCCCAGGGTTAGGGTTCCCGATGTTACTCTGGCCGGGGTCAGGGTTCCAGGGTTAGGGTTGCGTTTTCAGATGAGTTATCGATGGTGTAAGTGTAAGGGTTAGGGTTAGACTGCGACGAGTCGAAAACAACGAACTATGGCAAGCCTCTACATTAGGCTACTTGAACATTCATTCCAAATGCGCAATATAAGTTCAGTCTCGCTTTTTGACACTTTTCTAATTAATTCGTATATTCAAAGTATGGCAGCGCTTGTATCTCCACCCTGCCATAATTTCATAGGCTCAATTCATAGTAATACTTCGCAACAATGAGAGTATCTCGGTTCTGTTGTAGGGGTACCAGGAAAACCAACGCTGTCTCTAGGAAACATTTAAATATATGCTGCGGGAAAATGCGACCCATTTTACTGAAAATGTTCTTGACAACTACCTCATAAGTTTTCTCATAGGTTTTCTCATAAACCATGAATTTCATCAAAGTAGTTGATTTTATGGACTCTCTTCATTAATGCTTCTAGAAAACTGATGCGGAATAATTCGCGCGTATTTAGCAGTCCATTGAAGCCTATTTTCCCAAAATAACAACCATAGGTCATCAATTTCACTTGGTGATTCAAGTCCATAATTGATTACATAATACTGCAATCTGGAAGTCCCTGATTCCATCGATGACCTGACTTTATCAACCAGCTCATTTAGTGTAGCCATAGTCTTCTCTCAATCTTCCTAGAATCTTACTCCGGGATCCGGTAAGGAAGCTTCAGCGCCCCGATTAATTTTGCTTCGGTAATTCGATGGCTCTTTTGCAGTTGTAGAGAATTGCCAACTGTCAGGGGCATAAAGCGGGGCCACGGGAAATCAACCGTACCTAACCTACCTAGGTACCTACTACCGACCGATATATACTACACCCAAACACCGGCATGCGGCTGAACAGGCCATCGACCTGGGGGTTGGGTCACACTATAATCTCATAATATAACATATGTAAGATCCCATATGTGTGAGATCTCTGGCCAGTGTCTAGTCCGTGTGTACATAGATTTGCTGGGCATGTCTCATGGCGCCTGCATCTACCCGATTCCCAGAGAAAGTATTGATGTACCTTAACCCAATCATAGTATTCTTGCCATTACCTCCTGAGACTTGCGCGTCCGTGGCTATCTTTTTCTCAGAATGATGAAAATCTGTTAAGGAAGTACATTGTTAAAGAGGCAGTACGGATAATACCTCTGGATGGACGCATTAGGCTCCTCAAGTTGACCATCAGGCCATACGAGCACACACGGAGCCGTACGCGATGATAGGTCTACCGATAAGTCCGATACACCCGTAATCTAGATAACTTTTTAATATGTCGACAGATCAGCTCAATTGAAAAGAAAACATATGATATCAAGGCTATATAGATCTTACGACCGGTTATATAAAATGTGTTCTAGGCGCCTGCAAGATTGAAATATTCCACCTGTGATCGACCGTTACCCCTGCCGCTGGGACTCCTGAAAGAGGAAGGCGACCTATGAAAAGCGCCACTTCAAGTAATTGATGTGCAATTAAGCATCGATCTTCGCGAAAATCTACCATTAGTCAAGAAGGTAGCAGTCGAAAATTAAATTTTCCCGGTATGTTCGACACCAATTATCCGGTTCCAGAAGGTTTGACAGGTGGGAAACTGCAGGCGTAGGGGTTAAATGTTATAACAGGATACAACCCAGGATCCTCCCGGCGGAAGCTAATTTAGGGGACAAGCAAAGCTGTAACAACTGGATAAATATTTGACTCCCGCTTTAATTAATATCGTAGTGTTTCAATTATTGTCGACATCTCTCCTTCTCAAGGACAGATTCGAAACAATTATCGAGACAACGACACCATGAAATTCCTCAGCTTCGTCGCGGGACTTTTCCTCACGATATCTGTCCTCGCGGAAGACCCGCCGCCCCCGCAGGTACCAATCATCTTAGGAATCGTATCGGATACTCCCGGCCAGTGCTCTCCCGGACAGAGCATGAACATTATTTTCCTACCAGATACCCTAAGATTGGAACTTCCTAATATGCGCCTCGGTGCTGAAGGACATGGCAGAACAGATGAAATAGCCTTCTGCCAGTTTACCGCGGAGTTCACCGATTGGTGGTACAAGTACCGCTTCGCTATTCGAGACGTCACTTATAAAGGACATCTGAATGCGACTGATGGCGTTCAGCTGTACCAGTTGAAGGCCAATACAGTCTTCCGGTATGAGAACCGAAAGGTCAATCCAGGAAGAGCGCCGCCCGACATATGGAATGTATCCATGTCTACTATGGTGGGTTTCTTGCACATATGCATATTCCATCAGTCGGAACGAAATGATATCTACAATGGACAATGGTTAATAGAGTTATAGATAGATAATACCGCGAACACTGCCATTGGGGGCAATGGAAACTTCGACGACGATTTCTCAGTCAATGGCAACAGTTCTCACTTGGAGTGGTCAACCTGTATGGACGGTGGTGAGGGTACTGGTGACGTTAAAACGAAACTCGTATTCAAGCTCACTGCAACAACAAGCGACAAGACTGGTAAGGGTACTGGCGTGTTGGCCCGCGGCTTGACATTTGACTTCGGTATCGTCTGGGAAGAATGCTATCCTGATCGAGCGGCTAAAAACGCCTGGGGTCAAACGCGGATCGATGACTGGTCGGTTTGCACATATAACAACACGAATCAAACTTCACGTGCAATGCCAAGGGCACTGCGCCGGGGACCAGGCTCGCTATTCCAATGAAGTTGGTGAAAACGGTGGCCGGCTTAGACGGAACACGTAAGCGACATAAGCTTCCGAAGTTGTTGGTCCATTAGGTGCCCGGGCCGGAAACCGGGAATTGATGTTGGCGGTTTGCTAGAATAAATGGACTAACCAAATTCTCCCGTTTATATTAGATACATGAAGACATGGGTCTTAGGCCGCCTGCCAAATATTGCTCAGAAACTACTGTACCAACGGATTTTGTCTTTCTTAAGGTGTGAGTAATCAATATTTCGGAATGATGCCCCCTTATAGTTGACTCCGAAGGAACGCTGACGGTAAGTCTGTATCCAACAACCCGAGATACCCTATGTAATTAGAATTATTACTGGCAGAAACAATTTTACGTACGCCTTTCTTTTCCCACACCAAAGTATCTTATGATAATTCCTAATTTGTCGTCCTTACAATGCTATTAGCCAATCAGCCGGCGTTGATCTCATGGACTTGTTTCAAATCGGAAATTTTATCGCAGGGAAGCGAAATAACGGCGCATGGGCGATAGGAAGACGCATGAGAGGCCTAGGTTAGTCCAATATGTCGTTTGCTACCACGCTTTAATATACAATAGTAAGGCAACTACAGCTGCAGAACGCCATTGTCTGGATGGTCAGCAGCCATGCACCCACATATGAAGCAGCCACCCGACTCAGACGCCACACGAGTGGGCATATGTTGGTGATGCCACCAGGTATGACTGCAGTATTCATGAGCTCAAGTCACCAACCAAGTGGACAAGAGATAAGTTGCAAATCAAGAATAAGCAGAAATTGTTACCTGAGAACTCCTCGGACGAAGACCTGCTCAGAGTACACGTAGTACAGAAGTCAGGTTAGTCTTTGAACTATTGAAACTGGGGGTTCTCCTGACCTCTATTTAATACTTGCCCTTCGCCAACCCATAACATGCTGTACTATCCCCAGATCTTGAGCTTTAGAAATTGTAGCGGTGAACAAACTAGGAATCCTAGTAGTGAAGTATGGATGCCAAGCCAATATTTTCGATATTTGATTTCGTCCTCGGACTTACCACGTTGAAGGTTCTTACAGCATGGCTTATTCTCGTATGTCCCCCTTAGATTGGATCTATCGATCAAGAGAGACTAGTACTTATTACCGGACAGACAATAGCACTGATCACATTTCGGTGGATTTATAACATTTGCTTCCATCCTCTTGCTTCTTTTCCCGGTCCACTTCTATACGGGGCATCTGAATTGCCTCTACGTTGGCACCAAATCAGGGGGCACGAACCTTTCGCCCTTGCCAAGCTACACAAGAAATACGGGCCAGTAGTGAGAATCGCGCCAAATGATATATCTTATACCAATGCAGAGGCTTGGCCCACTATATACGGACATCATATCATGCCAGGAGGAGAGCCCTGTAAGGTCTTGAGTTTACTCCTTGTCGGTCTTGTGTTCCCCTTGCTCGTTCGGATCTTGGATAGAAACTAGTCGCTGACTTTCGATATGGCAGTACCACGTAACCTACCGAAGGATCCAGATCTTGAATTCTACGGTGCTCTTGGTCTCTTCAGCGCAGATGGGGAGGATCACTTCCGTCAACGTCGGCAACTGGCCCCAGCATTCTCTGAAAGGGCGCTACGCGAGCAAGAGCCCTTGATAACACATTACGTCGACCGCACAATGCAACGACTTAGTGAAAATGCAGAGAAGGGTGACCCCGTCGACTTATCATCCTGGTTCAACTATGCTACCTTCGACATCATCGGCGACCTCATGTTCGGGCGTGACGTGTTCGAATGTGTCGAGAAGTCGCGTTATCACCCGCTGATATCTCAGATCCTTGCGCGATTCGAGATACTCGTTTTCGCCATAGTCATCCAGAGCGTCGCGCCCTGGCTAGCCTCCGTGCTCAATGTTTTAATGCCGAGACGTATACGAGAGAGGCAGAGGGCTCAGGCCAATACCATCAAGTCTATGGTCGATGAAAGGTTACACACAGCGAGTAGCAGGCCCGATTTCACAACCCTCATTCTACGTGAAGGTAAGAAAGGCGAGCCTTCACTGCTACAGAACGGTGAAATCTATCCTACGTCCGCGCAGATTGTACTAGCCGGCAGCGAGACAGTAGCGACAGCGTTATCAGGTTGCCTTGCTCTTCTCCTTCAGTCTCCCCATGCCATGACTAAACTAAAGCATGAGATCCGCACCACATTCAGATCTGAAAATGAGATGAACTCTTTCACATTGCCTAACCAGAAGTATCTCCTTGCCGTGATCCACGAGGCGATGCGACTCTATCCACCAACGCCTAACTTTCTCCGACGTTATGTGCCCGCAGGAGGATGCACAATCCAAGATCGCTTTATCCCTGGTGGCACCGCCGTTGGCTTTACGTCATTTCCCGCATATCGCGATGAGTCTTACTTCAAGGACGCGAATGAGTTTATTCCCGAAAGATGGCTAGGAACGGATTCTCGATACGACAATGACAACCGCAGTGCTGTACAGTATTTCGGGTACGGGCCGATGAACTGTCTTGGGATGAACTTAGCGCGCCTGGAGCTGCGCATGATTTTGGCACGACTGATATGGAAATTTGATATAGAATTAATACCCTCAAGCGAGGACTGGTTCGATCACAAGGCGTTTATAATCTGGTTCCGGGGGCCACTACTTGTCAAGTTGATACCGAGAGATATTCTTCATAAGTGTCATAAGATAGAGAGCTGTACATCCTTAGTTGTATGGAGGTAGTTATGGAGAGCTCGTCCCGAGTAAGGCAGAACTAATCCCACGTATAATGGATGTGAACTCATCGCTACCATTTATATAATGTCTGACAATCATCTGCCTACCTATGCATCACTGACAGAGCCTTCCCAGTGATCATCAGGGGTGACTTGCCCTGCTAAGCTCATAAGGTCACTCATATCTCCCACCTTCTCAATTCTTCCATCCTTCATCCAAACTATACTATCAATCCCTTCCCTCATGCGCGATACCGCCGCACCCACTCTATGAGCAACCATAATCACCGTATGTCCCTTGCACGTGAGCTCTTCGTGAACGATATCGAGGATCAATTCCTCCGTTGACACATCAAGAGAGGAGGTGGCTTCGTCAAGTAGAATGATGGGTTTCGCGCCTGAAGTGCTTATCGCATATACTTGCAGCAATGCGCGTGCGAGGGCTAGCAATTGGCCTTGTCCGACCGAGAGAGGGGGTAGTGATGCGAGGTTTCGGTCTAGGATCGGATGGGTACCCACGGGCGCGTCACGGACCTCGTTCCCGCCCAAAGCAGAATTGAAATGCTGCCAGAGGTGTACTTTGGACAGAGCATCGATGATCGTATCCTTTGAGAGTGTTTCTGTCGGGTCAACGTTGAATCGAAGAGTTTCTTGGTTGAAGAGCCCTGGCTCCTGAGGTACGGTTACGAAGCATCTTTCGCGTACTACAGAACGAGGCACGAGACTAATATTCACGCCATCGACTATAATCGAACCCGACCTTATATCCAATAATCTGAGAAGGGTGAGCAGTAAGGAACTCTTGCCGCTAGAGAATTCAAGATTAGTACGTAGACCCCCGACCCGTGGGGATGCTGCGCCAGCACTCACCTCCCTGTTCTGCCACAGATAACAACTTTCTGCCCCGGCTCAATTCGTAATGACACGTCTTCGAGGACGTTCCTTTCTGAATTATAAGATGCTGTAAGACTTCGAAACTCCACTGCACCCTGAGGCGGCCAAGTCTCAGGAGGGACAATAGATTCGGAAGGCTGGTCTTCAGAAGGTACCTCGTCTTCGAGGCTCTTGATCCTAGCAATGGCGCCAAGAGAAATTTCCAGATTGGTCCATGATTCAATTAATCTGAGCAACGTAGTGTTAGCGACTAGTACGATGTTCAAAGCAACACCGACTTGGCCACCGGTAGTGGTGTGCCTGAGGACGACAGCTAGAGCGATGACCCCAACTGCGATCCCCGCCACGAGTAGGTCCAGTACAATTCTGAGCCAGCACTGGAGGCATAGGAGAAGATATAAAGGCTTTTGGGATTCATCAAGGTGATCCAGATGAGCATTCTCCGCTTTCGGCTGAGCCCCGAATGCTCGTATCGTGGATAGTCCATCCACTGTCTCCAAAAAGTCGATGAAAACCTCGGATCTGGACTCGAGTTCTAGAAGTCGCAGTTGTCGCGATGTTCGGAGATAAATCCTCTGGACCACGTAGACGATTCCGAGGCACACAGGTAATGTGAGCGTCAACAGCTTTTGGACGACAAATAGCAGAACGACCTGAACTAGAAGTTTAAAGACCTCTATGACAGTTATCAGCTCTATGACTGTAAGATATCCGATTGAATTGAACCTACGAGTGCTCATTGTGGATACTGCTGGTGCGAGTTTCCTGTCTACAAGCTGGAAGTCTTGACTGAACCTGGATCTCATGAGTCTCATTCTCGATACATCCAGCAGGGAACATACCGATTAAGAATGGATCCGCTATCAGACCCAGAGAAGTATACAAGGGGTGCACTTCCAGTTGATTAGCTCTTTAGCCATCTAAATGGGACGGGGTGCAGTACCAAATTGCAGTCCTGAGAAGCTTAGAATGTAGGACCAGTCCCGAATGTGGAGCAATGCGAATGACAGTAGACCTATACTTCTTAGCGGACTTCATTCTGTTTTAGCAACAATTTAGGCCTTACCACATAATCCCGTTGGTGGAAAGCCAAGCAATGAGATACAGGGCAATGTAGCCTCCAATAAACACCCAGTCATTGTTTGAGCTTGAATCAGTCCACATCTTCAGCCAATAGTGTGGAAACGTCATGAAAGAAGAGCACGAAGCAGTACATGCCACCATGAGTATAAAGTTCCCTGTCCCGGCTGCCTTAATATAGTAACCTAGAGATGGTTAGATGCTGGCCCTCGGTGGCGAAGTTTAGAGACTTACTATACAGCGCCGAGTCACCCATCTGCCTCTTTAAACTAGCGGCGCTATCATCGATCCATTTCTGTTGCTGTGCCAGCTGATTTAACTTGTCCGTGGATACGATTCTATCTTCATGAACACCATCTTCGGTTGGGATTATTTTCAATATCTGAGGGTGCTGGGATGTAAGCTCATCCCACCTGCCTCGTTCCTTAATGCGCCCGCCTTCGAGGACGACAACCTCATCGGCTAGGCGGAAGTATTGAGCTTTGCCAGATTGTTAACTCAGCAACCAAGTTGTAACCTAAGGAAGTACTCACTGGAATGACTTATAAGTAACAATGTGGTTCCAAGTTCCCTGAGGAGACCTTCAGGTCCAATCAGGTTCTCGACGATTTGATTCTCAGTCCCTCCATCAAGACTGCTAAAAGGATCGTCTAATATGAGAATGTCGGTCCGAGCAAAGATTGCGCGCGCAAGAGCCTATAATGTGTTAGTGTTGACAGGTAAGGTGGGATAAAACTCACTAGTCGTTGGCGTTGACCACCAGAGAGATTAGACCCTCTGCTCCCAATGAGACTTTCATCGCCATTTGGAAGCTCGTCAATGTCTTTCGTGAGACAACAGGCGTCAATAACAGTCTCATACCACCCTAAGTCGGCAACGACCACATCGTCCCCAAGACTTGTGATAACTTGTCTGATACTACTATTTGGCAGCCAGGGCAATTGAGAACAATATCCGATGCGCTTGGAAGATACCCCAACTGTCCCAACGAAAGGGACTTCACTCAAGATGGAGCGAGCTAGAGTTGTCTTGCCGGCAGCCGTAGCACCAGAGCAAACGACGATAGACCCTTGCTTCACAGTCAAATCCACATTATTTAAAGCGAAACGAAACTCTCCAACGTAGAGGTTTTCCACCTTGATAGCTGGATATGAAATGGTAGCGGGATCAGTTCCAGGAGCCAGGGATCCAGAGGTTGTTTTGGGGGCGACAAGCTCAATTCTATAATCTTGGCGAGATGGTTCAAGGAGAAAGCTCTGGATCCTCTCGAAGCTGGCAAACGACGCGATGACCCTAGGAACAATTGTCATAACCATATTCGCCGGGTGTGTAATCATGCTTAAGATAGCGATCGTCGTAAAGGCGGTCTGGGCGTCCAATCCACTGCCTCTCAATTTGGCCAAGATGGCGTAGAGGACGAGAGTGATGACAGGTGCAAACATCCCATTCGCATTTGCCGATGCATTATAAGCGACCATCATCCATCGAACTTTACTCGCCTTACGAAGTTCCTTCTCTCGAAACTCTTGCATGCGAGCTGATATTGCCCGCTGCAAGCCAAGCATCTTGATACTCTTAATGGCACTGATGGCAGCACTTGTCATAGAGATGCGACGTTGGGTTGCCTCGTTCCAGTGGGCTTGTCTTGACCGGAGATTTCTCGCAACGTATTGACTCACACGGGAGCACACTGATGATATATTAGTGGAATATTCGGAATGCAGGTAAATGGTTTCCTGACTTACGGAAAATGATGATAAGGGGTACGGGGAACAGCCAACCAACTTCCCAGGCTAACATTGCAATGCCGATAATGACCTCGAGGACTTGGCCCCATGTTTCGTGAAACCATTCGCCAGTCGTATCAAGACTATCTACATCGGTGCTGATAAGCGTCAATACTTTACCCTCGTTAACTGTTTCTTCGTAAGAGTTCATGGTCTTGTCGTGGATTAATTCTATCAACGCGGCTCGAATCATGACCCTCAGTTTGTTGAGGCGGTGCTGATAGACCGTAGTCGAAATCTGTCCAAAAGCTCAAGAATTAATGATTTGATTATAACACCAGAACATGGTTACTCACAGCCAACCCGACATAAACGACAACTGCAGCGATGACAAGACTGGGTCCGGTCCAGAGCTGCCCACTTAACTTGTCGCTGGTAACATATATGATGGCTTGTCGAATGATAAGTGGCTGAGAATATCTAAAGAGGGTAAGGAAGAGCCGTGGTGGTACCGCCAACAGGAATGGTCTCGTGAGACATCTGAGTAGCACCTTTGGAAGCGTCATCTTATTCTCGGGTTTTGCTATGTATTTGGTTTAATATCAGCCTTCCAGACTTCCGATATATGCTAATTGAACACCTACGCCTTCGGTACCAAGCGCTCAAAGCTGCAGCGCGGATTGGCTTCGCACGCAGTTTCGTGTCAATCGAAGGTAGATCATGGCCGAGGAGTATGTTGCGGTATCCTTCGAACAGTATAGGGTGTATCCAAGAGAAGAAAGTCCAGCCGAGGATACTAGATTTCTCTTCTAGAGATACATTTCCATAAGATGATTCTTTAATAGGTACCTTCTGAAGATCCTCCACTACGAGTAGAGCAACCTCAAGAACCATCTGTGCTGCCATTGGGTCTTGCATGAGCCAATCTCGCTGCCACTGAATAGTGGATGGCAGTTCGAGGCCATCTCTAACGAGACATGCGATGAGATACAGAATGATCGGGTCGGATGGACGAATACTCCGCCGGTGTTCTAGCCATGATAAGACGCAGAGTACTACAGCCGCGACAAATTCTAGAGCTCGGGAAGCGATAAGCAAATTACTTCCACTAAGTGTCCAATCCTCTAATGAAATGAGGCGCCCCAAGCTACATGCAGCCAAAAGGATTGATAAGGCCTGTTGTTATTATCAGCCAACTATCGCAGCATCGTGATACCGAATGATACGGGTAAGTACCCTCTTAATGTGCCCCTGAAAGCCCAAATTGACCACGGGAGGGGCTGTGCGTAAGCTCCATATGCGGGATAACGCTGCGCATAAGAATAACACTGACAGTATAATCGAAAACACAGCGATCCCATCCACGGGGCCCGCCATGTTTCTAAAGAGTTTAACACTCTTTGGAACTTTGGACTATGGCGATGTCGAAATGAAATGAATGGAAAGGGGAAGGATGGTGTTGTCAGTGAGACGTAGACGCCTAACGTTATCGATTCCCGCACGTGTCGCCGCCAATTGTATCACGCGATTAGCGGTCGGGGGTCCTATGGCTCCGAGCATGGGGTATCGAACTCCATCTACCATATTCCACCCTTACTAGTCATTCTCTAGATACCCCAGATTTATTTCCCAAAAGGGGTGAAGTCATACCTCAGGAACTGTGATGATTGGCTCAGCTCTAAAGAAACTAGCCCTATAAGACAGGATAAGTGGACTTCCTTAGAGTAGACTAACGGTAGCATCGAATCTGGGGAACGCCATAAGGCGAAAGTCGATAATACCTTCAGTCACTTAGCGGTCCCTGGAGTGATGCCGTTTTATTCGTAGGTCAAACTTATCATACACCAGATACCTCCTATATCAGCCTAAAGCTCGGGCAACTTAGATAGCCCTTCTAGTTGTGCCTTTATCTGAATAGCCACAAGGCGAGAGAAGTATCTGCACATAGCCAAGTTACCTCCATGAAGCCAGAGGCCCGGGTGACCGCTTTGCCGCCACATCACTTTCGTCTCGCCTTCTTCGTCGTAACCCCATACATTCGATACTTTACTCGCGACCTCATCCCCGAATATAGCCTCCGTAGCCGTCCTCATGTTCTGGTATCCTGTCGCACAGACAATCTCATCCGCTTCTAACACCGTCCCATCGTCAAGCTTCACTCCATGAGGCAAGATCTCGCTGATGCCGACGCCGTGCTTAGCCTTAACCTTGCCGTCGATGATTAGCTGCGAACCGCCGACATCGATGTAGTATCCACCGCCGCGTTGAAGGTACTTCATCCACAGCCCAGTATTCATTGGACCTCGGTCCGTCTTAAAGCCAGCCTTGTTGAGGCCTTCGAGGATATCCTTGTCTTGTACTTGTTGGCGCTCATTGAGATCAGCCTGGATCGCCTTGTAAACTTCAGCGGGTTTACCCCACGTCAGTAGGTCCGCCTCTTCGATCGGAGGGCCACCCTCGCAATACGACGGATAGAGCAGCAGATCCAAGACTGCCTTGCTGCTCATAACTGTAGTCGACGATCGCTGGACAATAGTCACATCATACCCATTTTCGTAGAAGTCTTGGGAGATGTCGAGCGCTGAATTACAAGCACCGATCACGACTGCTTTCCTTCCTTTCCCGTTCTTCTTCGCACCCCGGAATTCGGACGAGTGGCAGAGCACGTCGCCTTTGAATGTATCCATGCCCTTGAAATCCGGGGCATTCTTCTTCCCAGAATGGCCCGTAGCCTGGATGATGTGCTTAGGATGCAT
Source organism: Hypoxylon sp. PDH2405 (assembly GCA_023628415.1). Taxonomy (NCBI): domain Eukaryota; kingdom Fungi; phylum Ascomycota; class Sordariomycetes; order Xylariales; family Hypoxylaceae; genus Hypoxylon; species Hypoxylon sp. PDH2405. The sequence goes on from JAMAKT010000048.1 coordinate 182,522, forward strand.
TACGCGAACTTCGACGCTTCCGTCCTTCTTCGTCCGCTTCAGAACTACAGTCCACTGCTTCTCCTTGTCATCCCACCTGCTGTACTCAAGACTTGTGTTATTCCACACGTTGAGCTCCAGCATTTCAGCATACGACTTCAGGAAATCGGCCAATTTATCTTTAGGTGTGAACATTGGCCAAAACTCTGGGAAGGGGATGTAAGGAAGATGGTCGTACCACACAGCATCATGAAGTACGAGCTGGTGGTAACGCCTCCTCCAGTTGTCGCCAATGTTGTCGCACACATCAATAGCAAGGGTAGGGACATTGAGCATCTTCAAGCGGGCATGTACCGAAAGTCCGGCTTGTCCACAGCCTTATCTTGGTAAGCCAATATCTACACCCGGCTAAGGTATGCAGCCTTCAAAACTTACCAATGATGAGTACATCCGGGTCACTACTTTCAAAGTTGATCTCGGCCTGCCTCCTATCATGCCAATTTTTTCGTTCAGGATTTGCGCCATGCTGGACACCGATCGGTCTTAAACGACCAACCGGCTCCGGGTGGTCGTCGAGCTCGCTCATAGTAGTGTAGAGCGTCCATATTTTCCATTCGCCGTTGTCTTTAACGAGGGTAACAAGACCAGGACCGAACCCATGCAGGGTATGAGCACGTATAAAGAACTGGATCCCAGAAACAGACCCATCACGCCGGAAGGGAATCACCTCCGGGCTGTTATTCTTAGTCGGATATGTCCGGTCGATTTCAAGATCCACTAGGTGATGATCTTTATCTAGGAATGACACGATCTTGTCTTTCCCCTTCATAGTACGGAAGTCCCAAGTCAGGCCAAGATGGTCTCGCCAGTATCCATTCTCAACGAAGAGGTCCGCAATTGCCTTATGGTCCTCCTTAGCGAGCGACTCGTTGAAAGAATATAGAATCTTGGAGGCCACTGCGGGTGCATCCACAGTCTCGTCTTTGGTGGTCACCGGCCATGGTGCAATAGGGATATCAACAGACCCAGGAACGATTCGCTGGCTTGACGGAACAGAGCTTAAAGTCGTCATATTGGTGAGCGTTCTAGAAACAAATACAGGTCCAGTAGCAATGAGTAGATGAACTCAGTGGAACCTGAGTGTCGAGACAAAGGAAAGACAGGAAACTTTGGCTCTTCATATCCCCTTCTCGTCGGCACAAAGATAACTATAGACCCCGCACATTGTGGTAGGTAGCCGGAAGGCAATGTGCAGAACACGTTCACATCAACAGCTACACGGAGCTGGGGCTCAGCAAATCACGTATAAATCGCCGTAGTCGCACCTCTTCACCCCGCACTATATTGAGTGAAGGTGGCATCCATTAGACAACCTTATAAGGTTCGTCTTGATCTGGGCTGGTTAGAACCTGTGATACCCCGAAACTAGTTGCATGGTTAAATTAGACCAAATCCGGTATGCCGAGCAGGATTCAACTATTATCATCACTACTTGCTCTCATTACTAGTTAATTTGGATAGGATCGACTTTACTGCGATGTGTGATGTATGCCTTTCACGTCAACTCATGAGTCTTGTATCCGAGGTCATACTTCATACTCCGCATGTTGGAGACCGTCTGTACGGGTTTTGCTCGGACTTGCTTGATCAATCATCTCCGACGTCACGCGGGGACACGGCCAACTTCGAATTTTCGTATTCTCATACCTACCACTTGATACCGCGCTCATGACCATGTTTACAGTTACACACATGTTATACGAACAGGATAGAACAAGGCTGATGGACTGGTAGTATTATTCGCACTAGGTCGCTGCCAGAGCTCATGTCCTCACTCATCGTTCTAGAGGTCTCAATTGGTAAATGAAATGAATGCGCTTTGACCCGAAAGGCAATTTCGAATATGGGGTCTCTGTATTCCTCCAGCTGTCTGCCAAGTCGAGTCTGAATCAGTACAAAAAGCAAACTGCAACGCGTAAAGAGAAGCACGGTTAGAGGCGCTGGAAGGAACGGAATCCCCGGATGGCAATTGGACGAAATTAGAACTAGATCCCACGCCCACCAATGAGATATTGCGTATGAACTTATGTAAAGATGGAGGACAGGGGTCCTATTCCTTCTTTTTAGCCCTTGACTTTGAAAATCCTCCCTTTCTAATAAGACTCCGTTACCGCTTGTTTTCTTTTAAAAGCAATGCGTTGGTTGATGTTAGAAGAATAGAAATCAAGAATTTCTTATTGTTTTTGTTACCGTCGAATCTTGGAAAGACACCATTCGACTGGATCGTACGAAAACCGCGCCACCAATGACCAAGCACTCTGGTTCTTCCATGCACCGGGTCCCCTCGACTGGGGCTGTCGAGCATGGCTACCCGAGTGGGCATCTTGGTCACCTTACCGAGCATGAGGAGCAAGCCTTAGTAGAATTCAAAACTCTACTAGAGGAGAAAGGGCTATATAAACCGGGAAATCCGCCGTCCCATGACGATCCCACCCTGCTGTGCGTCAACCAGTCGCATCCCTAGATTCGCGTGAAGTTCGAGTACTAATATCGATCGCAAACTTCCAGCCGATATCTTCGAGCTCGAAAATGGGTTCCAGAAGACGCATACGCGCAATTCAGCGAGACCGAGAAGTTCAGGAGTGCAAACCAGATCGACGTTCTCTATGACACAATCGACATCGACTCGTTCGAAGCGTCTAGGAAGCTCGTAGGTAGCATCAAAGAACCCCGCAATCTCTCTTAGCGCAGAGCACTTATCGTTGTTGTTTCTACTATATAGTATCCTCGATTCACTGGAAGACGTGACAAGCGGTGCGAATTTTGAATTCCTAGCGAAGCCGTCGACACAAGATAAGCTAATGGTTTTTCCTCCAGAGGCATCCCCATCTACGTATACCAGATCCGACACCTTGACTCCCACGCAGTAGCCAAGTATGAAAAATCCACCGAGACGACGTACAGCAGGGCGAAGACGGACGGCAAGACGCCCGCGAAACTACTGCGACTCTTCGCGTTATACGAGAACTTGACGCGATTCGTCCAGCCGTTATCGTCCGAGTGTACCGACCGCCCACATCCCGATACCCCAATCACCCTCAGTACCAACATCGTCGACATCTCGCATGTCAGTTTACGCATGTTCTGGAATTTGAAAGCTCATATGCAGGCGGCCAGTCAACTGGCGACTGCGCATTATCCCGAGACTCTAGATCGTGGGTTCCGCAAATTTTTACCACGTCGTACAAACGCCGGCAGGGATGTGCTAACGCGCATAACCAGGTATCTTCATCATTGGAGCGCCGATGTTCTTCTCGACCGTATGGGGCTGGATCAAGCGCTGGTTCGACCCCGTAACCGTATCCAAGATTTTCATTCTTCAGGAACACGATGTTCTACCCGTTTTAACAACTTTTATGGACGTGAAAGATATCCCGAAGAACTATGGCGGCGAGCTAGAGTGGGATTTCTTCGACGAACCGGCTTGGGACGACGAGATCAAACGGATATGCCAATGGGAGAACGGTTATGACACCTTCCCTCCCGGACCATTATACTGGCGACCGATTGACGATGGCAAGCGGCTTGAATGCGTTGCAGTTGGTAGTAAAGACGGCAAGGATAGAAATGAGCGCGTTTGTACCATCACCAGAGCCTACCCGCCTAAATCTACTGCGGACACCCTGGTTTCCACCACGGTATCCCAGACGGACGACGCAACAGAAGGAGGCGAGGAGACCGTAGTAACAGCGTCCATTGAGAAATCCGTTATAAACGGCGAAGTTCCTACGGAGAGGATTGCAGCACTGACCGTTGCTGAGGGCAATTAATAGAAAGTATCTTAGCGGCTTAGACGAAGTCGACAGAAGATTCATTACGAGATTTGGACATGGTTGATATAGACATGATTACACGCCATACACATATACTACAACGGATGTTAGACCGTTTACATCAACCAATTTCTATCGCATCTTCCTATATCGGAAGGATTTTGGCGCATAATTCGGGTTTATAATGTCTATTCCAAGGAGTTGGCATGAACAGGATAGGTAATTCGAATATAATCATCTTGAACTCCAAACGCCTGCTAGCCCTATACCTTTGTTTATACTCTATGTCGTGAAGAGTCCCCCATCTACGCTCTATTTGCCATGGTCTAATCTTCCAACGACGATCGACTATAATCTCACTCCTAAATCTTAAACCTCAGGTAGAAAATAATCAAACTCCTCTCCGCCTCCTCCACTCTTTAATCCCATCCACGATCTCATTCCACGTAACGCCATCCCTAACCAACCACATCGTCACACCCAAAGATTCCGTATCCCTATTCCTAGCCTCGTCATCAAAAAACAGCATCTCCGTATACGGGATCCCCGTCCTCTTGCTCAGCGCCTCGAAGTGCCGTATTTTACTACTAGGATAGATCTCCAATCCCGCGTCAAAGAACTCAATCGCCTTCCTCGGCTTCGCCAACTTATCCTTCTTATTCCCTCCAGGCAGCCCCTCAATGCTACTCTCATCCAGCACGTTGTTTACAGGCGGCACAAGCAACAGCTTCAGCATCTCGCGCCCCAGGTCCGGCGCGTGCGTGCGGCTCGCGACGCCGAGTTTCACGCCGGCGAGGGATAGCCCGTGCAGGATCGAGGGCACGTCGTCGTAGAAGGCGAAAGTCTCGCCGATCTTGTCGACGGCGGCGCTGCGCTCGGGGTTCGCGGCGCGGAGCGGCGGGTACACGTGCGTGTCGACCCAGAAGGGCCACAGCGTGTAGTCGAGGTCGAAGACGATGGCGCGCGGGAGCGGTTGGCCGTCTTTGAGGATGGGGGGGAGGGCGGTGGGGGAGTTGCCTGTTAGGGTGGGCTGCTTGGAGAGTTTCTTCGGCATGGCTGAAGGGGTGTCGGACACAGGTGGGCGACTTAGAAACTGGTGGACTTGCAGCCCTAAGAAGGGCGGTAAGTGGCTGAATAGGGGCAATAGGAGAGCGAGAATAATGGCGAGGTGTAACTTTCGAAGTACCGGTGTGACGACGGCAGAGGTGTCGAAGCGCGCATGCATGAATTACATGTAGGTAGGCCAATTAGGTCAGGTCAGGAATGGATCGGATAGGTGAAGGAGTCGATGGCGGCGGGCATTTTATTAGGGCCGAGACCGATGTGTTTTTTTTCTTGAGATCGCAGAGATCTAATCCCCGCCTCGCCTCAAGTCCCCTTTTCCCGTGTTTTTGATTCGGAGACTTTTCGGAGGGGTAGTTCTGCGGTCTGTCGGCTACGTCATCTTGAGTCTTGCCAGCTGACGGCAGCGCTTCTCCAAATCTCTATTCGCATCGTCTTAGTTTCGTCGCCTCATATCTCCAAGACCCCAACTTTTGTTATATTGACATATTAACAATGTATGCAGTGTCACATCATACACTTCGGTGTGGATGAGCCGAGCATACGATACGGACTTATTAGCTCAGCATTATGTGTTGATCCAACGAATTTCTAAGCTACAATAAGCAGCAATTAAGCCACCAACATTAACTGCCTACCAACGTGTGACAGAACCAGACTGCGTCTTTGTCTCCCGTTACGTTACGCTGAAACCTTGGCGTCAAAACCGCGCAATGGGTCTCAGTTATAGGGGTTCAGCTCGGGTTCCCTTTGTGCTAGGGATGAATAACCCCACAAACAGCAGCGGAATACGAACTGCCGAGTGTGTTCCCTCTCAGAAACACATAAGTCCATGCGGGGCCGCGGCTGTGGGGTGACTAGGGGCGGGTAACTTGTCATCCATTCAGCCCATCTGTGAGATGGAATAGTGAAAGGATAGCTGGCTGCCCCGTCGATTAAGTCCCTAGTTTTAGATATATCTTTCACAGTAGTGGCCCATGTATGAATCCTAAGTAGGGATATTGATTCGCCGCTAAAGTCTCAGTCGGACTCCTCCACACGCCTCCCCGACTTTAACCGTTCACGGCCCTATCGTATATAAGTGTCTCTCATCGTCCAGTTCGTTAGACTTAGTCTTACTGTGGCCTCATTTGGATCTCTAGCCTCAGGCGAGCTAGCAAGTCCGACATTATCTGCCTCAATAACTATAGAGTAAACTAGAACAAGTGCACGAGTATTCATCATGGCCGAACCAAAGAAGATCCAGCTCGTGAAGATAACCCATGTGTACTACAAGTACCCGGACATGGAAAAGGCGGTGGCTTTCCTAAAGGACTTTGGTTTCACCGAGGAGAAGAGGGTGTCGGACGAGAAGATCTACTTCAGAGGTTACGGAACGGATCCATGGGTGCTGTGCGCCATCAAGTCGGATAAGCCCGAATTTGGAGGCGCCGCTTTCGTCGTCGAATTAGAAGAGGACTTACAACTTGCAAGCGAGACAATTCCCAAGGCGACCAAGATCTACGATTTAGAAGATGCGCCTGGAGGAGGAAAAGGTGTCACTTTCTACGACCCGGTTGATGGTTTCCCTATGCACCTCGTGTGGGGCCAAACTCCGGTCCCAATGCTCGATATTCCTCTGCCACACGAGCCCGTGAACTACGTGAGGAGCCTCACCACTCCGGCAGTCAAAATCTAGTACTAACGAAGACATAGCCCACCGAGAAGAACCGACCCGCGGGCAAATTCCAGCGATTCCAGAAGCGGCCCGCCCCCGTCCACAAGCTCGGCCACTTCGGCCATCGGACGACGAACTTTGCGAAGGCTTACGAATTCTACTGCAAGCATTTCAACTTTATAGCGAGTGACGTATGAGTAGCTCTTTGTCCATTCATATAGCAGAATACTCACACCCCAGCAGCTCATCCATGACGACAAAGGCATCGACCGGACGGTATTCTACCGGCTGAATAAGGGGGACGAGCCCGTAGACCACCACGTTTTCTTCTTCGCCGAGGGAGGCTCTTACAGAGTGCACCACTCGTCGTTCGAGACGCACGACTTCGACACTCAGGTCCTCGGCCATGACTGGCTGCGGGAGAAGGGGTATAAGAACTGCTGGGGCGTTGGGAGACACGTCCTTGGTAGCCAGATCTTCGACTACTGGTCTGAATCCTTCTATATCCCCTTTTCATGAAATGAGCTTTGAATCTGACTAGTTTAGGTATGACCCCTTCGGACTCATCATGGAACATTACGTCGATGGCGACCTGGTGACTGCCGCAGAGCCAACACATCGCTCGCAGGCTGGTCCGGGTAGTCTGCATGTATGGGGTGAGTATTCGAGTCTAATCTATGATCTGATCATTCAATCGGACAGCGCTAATTAGTCACATGTTAGGCCCTGCGGTCCCTGGAGAGTTCTTACCAGCGGAATAGAAGTCGATTGAGAACGAGGAAATGCTTCTTGGTTCAACAGATTGTGTGTTCTCTCCAAAATTAATGTATTTTTTTAAAATGGGTAGTAAGCGTTCAATAGCGGTTGGTAGTCCAGCAATATCATGATCATTCTGAAAGACCATGACCTTATTTTACCTTTAAATATTTCGGTAGTTGGGGTCAAGGCATAAGCAAATTCTTTAGCAATCCATGTTTTATCACAAAACCTTACAAGCTATCACTCATTATGTGTAGACAGGTAGACTGGGTAAATACCTCTATCATACCTGGTGTCGAATGGTTAATTATAGTTGTTTGGAGGGTGATGTTAAGATATCCTCAGTCAACCACTTTACGGTTCATTAAAAGGGCAGAGATATTATAGCTTTCTAGATACGCCTCGAAGATTTTAAATGGTAATTATTTAATTCATTTACTATGGCGGTGCATACGGCTTGTTATAAACTAGGTATTTAGATATTATGATCTGATATCTAGGTAAAGAGCCATATGGATGTCGACCGCCTAAGGTTGACAATTGATTTATCGCCAGACCTATCGTTATAATTGGCCAATCAAGAGTTAACTGTTTGCCAATTATGTGATTAATAAGCTAGTTCGCTTAGTCCTTGGCCATCAACAGACTTGAGGTCTCTACCGGAGACCCCATATTCCAAAAGAACTTAGAACGAACTGACTGTAGACCGTAATCCCCTATAGATCATTATTCAGGGGAGACCGGTCTCCAAGCTTAGAAATGCGTTAGCGTGAAGACCGGCATTGCTGCCCTAATTAGGTAGGACATTACCATTATTAGTGGACCGCCGTCAGAATTCAATAGCACAGCAAGTGAGTCTGGTCCTCATCCGAACTTATCGGAATTCCAAATTGGGTCTCCATGCATCAGAGTAGGCGACACTGAGACTCGCTCACACGAATCTTCCTCGCATGACCAATCGACGCCAAACGGCCTCTTCATCCTCATCCTGGTCGGCCGAGGCGGCTGGTGTATGGTCTACGGGGTCTGCATTCTCGCATAACTCGAGGAAATCTTCCGCCATTCTTTCACCAGGAGTGAATCCAAGATTTCGTAATGTATCAAAAGGTGTTGAGTCAAGCCTAGATTAAGTTAGACCAAGTAAAGATGTGTAATGAGTACCTATTTATCCTCACCATCGAGAAGTCTCGTCCAAATGGAGCTCACTACTTTCGGACGCCATGGCGGATGGGTTATTTAATTCGAATTGTTGGGAGTATTGAGAAGTGTTCATTGAAGGGTTGATGCTCATTCGTCTCTCTGGTGCTATCCGCTCACTTGTAGTTCGTGAAGTGGCTCCATAACCATCAGTGGAGCCATTTGATCCAAAGGGGGTACCACCCCGGCCGGCAGTTAAAATTGATGCCGCACGACCCAAGCCAAAATCTTGAGTCCCGTTTTCTGAAAAGTCCATACTATAGTTGCTTATATGATTTTGAACAGGGTTGAAAACTCGTTTTCGTATATCCTCGCTTTGGATGTATATGTCTCCCGGATCTTGAGGAGCGCCATGAGGATTCACTGAGCAGGATTGAGACACAGAAGCGCATGATGTTGATCGGTTGGTTCGAGTAGATATGCCCTTAGGTATGTCGGGTTGGCGATGTGATGTTGTAGACTGCGCGAAACCCATATCGTTGCGTACTTGTGAAATGAGCGGTGAGATATCCTGGTTTATAGGAGGTAAGAGTAAATCAGGGGTCTCTCCATTCTGGAGGTATCTACCAAGTCGGCTTTCGTTAAACCAATTAACCAGTTCCGTCTGGTTATCGTTATTTTTGAAATAGTCCAGGTTAGGGATGCCAGTGTTACCGTATGTGCCGGCACGCAGAACTTGCAAGACAATGTCTTCAAGCTCGGGACGTGCTTGGAGGACTATGGCCCATAACCGTTCGCCGTTCTGTCCAGTGTACCCGCTGCGAGGACCTCGTTTGCGTACCGGTCTGTTGTAGGTACACTCGGTGCCTGCACGCACGCAAACGCTGCATTTGGGTACAGCATTGTCGCATGGCTGGTGTTGTGAATTGCAGCGGTCGCAAGCGCGACTTGCCTTTCGTTTTTTAGACGATCTCTTGCCGTCATCGCTCTCAGCATCACTCATAGCCTCCACCATAAATTTCAAGGTAGAAGCCGTTTGTTCCGGGTCAACCTCGAAATAACTCTCTTCTCTCCGTACCCGTAGAGCACACGTAATCCACGGGTCTCCCTCTTAAAACGACAAGTCCCTAATGGTGGAGAATTCCCGACACCTATTCTCCGCCCCTTTTTAAGGTGACGGCATTGGGTACTTCAGTTAGGGTTGGGCGGGTAATGAGAGCGCATCGAGGCCACAATTCAATTGCAATATTCAGAATTGAAAATATCGAATTTTTATCTTAGAGCAAGTTGTGTTTCAATTGTAAAGTAAAAAATAAGAGAATCGAATATGAGAAGGTGTTGAAATCCAATCACCTATCTCCCTGGTCGGCGCGGGGTTAATCTCCGGCGTTACCTCGAACCAGCATATTGTGGCTTGCTTTTAAGTGGCTCCGCAGCTGGCTTCGTAAGCTAATGTGGCTAGTGACCATGGAGCAACTTTCCTCGACTTATTGCCGATGGCTTTGCCGTGCCACCTACATCTTTTATAGGTCAGTAATCTTGGAGTTGTGTACCGCCTCATGGGCTCAACCCCATTCGCCATCATCTCCAGCTGTGTGACGCTCTCGTAAGATTCACTGTTTGGATTAAATAGGGCCATTCCAGAATCCTCATGCACTTGCTGAGTATTTCATTGCTGGCATTGCTGGACAGTCTTACTACAACTGTTTCCATCAAATAGTGTTGATATCTTCGGTTCGCCGCACCCAAGGCCTGTACACTCTATTGAAATTCACCGATCATACATTGAAGTGAGACACTTGAGTCAAGGCAGCTGAATGGTGTATGAGAAAGCAACAAACATCATCACGAAGTCCACCATTCGGACTGAGGTCCACTTGATTCAGGAGCGGCTGAAAGCCGATGTTTTGGGGATGGAAATGATCGAGTCAAGTATGATTCCTGATGGGCCTATCATCCCTTTATCCAGGACGAAGCGCAGGATATTTCCTACTGACGCTTCAATCATCCTTGTCGGGTGTCGTGGCGCTGGGAAGCGAACCCTAGGATTCATCGCCGCGAGGCATCTTGGCCGCCGACTCATTACTGAGGATCATTCATTTGAACAGGCAACAGGGTGCAGCAGAACCACATTCCTACAGAAATATGGACGAGAGACTTTCAACCAGCAGATGGCAATTGTACTTGCACGGATGATTAAGCAGAACCAGACCAACTGTGTTATAGAATGCGGGACGGGCACATTATCGCCAGTTATAGAGGAAATAATCAAGGGCTACCTTGAGACGAATCCCATAATTTACATCCATCGCGATAAAGAAGACCTTTACAAGCTTCTGAAACTACCAGTGACAGATGCAGAACGTCTTCTCATCGCCGATCAAAAGCATCGCGATTTCTCTAACTTGGAATATTTCAACCTTTTTGACCCGAGTGGCGAAGGCCATGTAACGGAGGATATTCCACTTCGTTCTGCACTTACGAGTTCTGCCAGACTTGTGGATGCGAAACAAGAGTTCAAGAACTTTCTTGATTACATCTTTGGTCACAGTTTAACACGATCTTGGGTATCAAACCCCTTTTCGATAAAAGCAATACCTCCGGAGTACCGAACTTACACGTACGTTTTCCACTTACGACTTTCAACGCTGATCAACTTAAACGTTGATCTAGCCACATTGGAGGCTCCTGCAGAAGCCGTGGAGTTAATAATCGATACTTGGCCGAATAATGTACTCGATATTATTGCGGCCCAGGTAGCTTTGATACGGCGCAAACTGGATGTTCCGATCATATACAACGTAGAAGAAAACCCGCGAGAAGAACGCAAGAGACCTATAGAAGAACGAGATGCTGCAGATCTTGAATTGATGCTTCATGGTTTTCGACTTGGGGTCGAATATCTTAGCCTCGATCTTGAAAGAAGTCCGCAATTAGTCACGCACATTCTTGCCATGCGAGGGAGGACAAAAATCATTGGAAACTATGTCGCAAAGGGATTCGGAGCTCCGAAGTGGACTGACGATTTCTATATCGAACGTTACCTGTATGCCCAACGACTTGGGTGCAATATTGTCCGCTTTGCTCGATTCTGTGCTGCGGCAAGAGATGACGCTCTTCGGCAAGCCTTCGTGGATAGAATCCGCGCGTTACCCGACCCAAAGCCCTGTCTCATCGCTTACGATTACTCGGTTTTCGGCGTTGTCATACCTTTCCAAGATAAAATCATGAATCCTGTTGGTCATGATTCTCTCGAGAAGTCGTCACGGGAACAGATGGCTGGTGTCAGCACAACACGAGGTTCTTTACGCGATGTATTTCGGAAAGGATTTTTACAGCCGCTCAACTTTTACACGCTAGGTTCAAATGTGTATTATTCAGCTTCACCATCGATGCATCGAGCAGCGTATGAACATTACATGATGCCACACACCTTTGACGCCAGGCGCTGTACCACACTTGAAGAAGTAGACCGCATTAGGCAGGAGCCCGGATTTGGTGGTGCTTCGTTAACAGCTCCTTTCAAAGTTGCCATCATGGAACACCTTGATCACCTCAGCACTCACGCCATTGCCATCGGTGCAGTGAACACACTCTTGCCACTACGTGGGGAAACAGACTCGATCTTAGATCATGCTAATTCCCGAAATAGAGCCGGGGTCGCTAGCAGGTTTTACGGTGACAATACTGATTGGAGCTCCATCGTAACTTGCTTACGCCGAGCCATAAGCCCTAGAAATTCAGTGCAGCCTTCTCGGACGACAAGTCTCGTGATTGGGGCGGGAGGAATGGCTCGCGCAGCTATATATGCACTGATCAAACTAGGCTGTCGAATGATCTTCATTCATAATCGAACGAAGGCAAAGGCAGAAGAGGTAGCGAGACACTTCAACACGTACGCCCTAGAGCAGAAACTGGTCCGCCAAAATGACGGGGAGTTGATCTGCCATGTCATCGAATCGCCCAGCGATCCATGGCCAGACAGTTACCAGCAACCAACAATGATCGTATCTTGCATTCCAGCATCAGGCGTTGATGATAACCCACCCGTGGACTTCAGGATGCCTTTCCAGTGGCTGAAAAGTCCTACTGGTGGAGTAGTGATCGAGGTACGGGTACCCCCACAACTTTCATTACTCTATTTCTAACTTAGAATCCCTATACAGTTGGCATATGAGCCCCTAATAACGCCTCTTGTCGTCCAAGTGCGCAAGATTCGCGAGGAAGGTAACACCTCATGGGTCATCGTCGATGGTCTAGAGGTTGTCGGAGAAATGGCCATGGAGGCCTTTGAGCTTATGACAGGTCGCCAAGCTCCTAGAAGACTAATGCGACGAGTTTGCAATGAGACCTGGGAGAAGACATGCGCACCGTTCCAGCCGCAGAGATAGTTCAGGTACCTACTCATTGTCATAATGGGAGAAGTAAATGTTGGTTAACAGGCCGAGGTCATATCAACCTGTCTGGAGAGAATTCTAAAACTGACGGCTGATCGCGGTTGCTCAACCTGTAGGCATCGTTCTGCAGAAGGCTATCAGCGTCATGGGTATGCGCCATACAGATTGTTGGGCCATAGGTGCGCGGTCTTCACCTTGCACGAGGATTTCCCAGAAATGCTGCGCCAATGTATTGGCAATGCGAACTCGGGGTCTCAATGAACCAGCAAACAAGACGACATTACCGACCCGAAATGCCCGCAGAATATTCCAGTCGCGGCTAAACTTCAGTTTCTACTTATGCTGGGCTTATGAGCGCGTCATCTGAGTTCTTTAGCAAGGATAAACGGATCCGTATAGCTATTTGGTATTCCTCCCTCCTCTAGGGCTAGCCAATTTTCGCGCCGTTTAAGAGACTATCGCGTCCACAGTCGAGCTGATTGTTAGAGATGATATTACCCCCAAGCAACAGCATCATGCGGGACACACCAACCGTTGGAAGAGTTACGGCGCCGGACAACATATCGCGGGGGACGGACCTGGCAACGTCACGTCCAACACATGTTCAACGGTCTCTAGGGGGCAACCACACGTACGGCAAACATGTATCTGCGACCGTGGTAAGGCATATATATCATAGCAATATGTATCCTAATGCCTTCGGGCAATCGAAGATAGCTCAAATGAAAATTCAAAATTGTTCGAAAATAATTTTTTGCCAAGGTAGCGGATTCAATTCTAGGTCAAAGCACTTTTTTTCTTCCGGAAATATTTTTCACATGTGTACAGAGGGAACGCACGCCATAATTTCATCGAAGTTCGCCTAAATATTTTTTTCAGTGGCGTTTTAAACCAGTTTTGAATGCACCTATTTCGTGACATGAAGATATTCGGTCTAAGCGCTCACCTAAGGGCTCTTCCAGGATGCGCAGAGATCAATTAAAATAATATGATTCAACTTATGGAGAGGTCAATACCTTACTTGAGCCATGGATCGATGCCAGAGCTAACGTGATGGTACTCTAATAATGACCCAACACAGTGATCTGAGGAGTCTTATAGACATTCCAGTCTTCCGAGACGGTCGGGTCTCCGAATGGTCTGAGAGCAGCAAAGCGCCACCTGTCAAGTAATCGATCATTAGCAAAGGCAGCCGGTTTACGCACAGCTAATATAGTGTATAAGCCACTTACGTGTAGTTACCATTCGCAATCTGGCTGCCGTTGCCAAGCTTCCCAAACCACCAATTATCCGCACCTCCACGCAGGTTATTGGTCTTGGGCCAAGTAAAAGTGTCATTTGGGTCGTAGAATCGTGGGTCAAAGTATCCGGCGGTGCCGTCCCAGGATGCAGCAGGTCCAATGTAGCCATTCTCACCTTCGACTGGGGGATAAGACCATTGGCTCTCGTTCCAGCCGGCTTCATAAATCTAGCAGCTGTTAGAGTAGCACGGATATAATTACACAGACCGGTGCTACTTACATCCCAACGCATCTCCTTGGTGCCCCAGCCGATCTGAGTGTAGATCTTAGGAAAATCTTGAGATTGTAGGCTTAGGTTGAACGTATAGCTGCCACTAGTCAACATCATCGGACTCTACGACCAATAGGTGAAACGCACTATGATTTCTCTGAGATATCGGTCTGGTAAACACTCGACTTCGAAAAAGGATACCCAGGATACCAGATACTACTGAACTCCGCTTTCAAGTTGGATCCGAGCCCTATAGCGAAGCGTTTAGCATGGTATACTCCCATATCTCAATAGGTAGACACTACTCACCTAGATACGGGAAAGAAAGTTGCTCCCCAATGCTGGAAGAAAGAATAACTTTTCCACTATACAGAGGGAAAGCAGACGTGTTCCAACCCGCCGAACCTGCGGGGTTAACGAAGTTGACACTACAATCTTCCTGTTAGTCAGAGTACTCTTAAGGCTTCAAATTGGATGCGCTCACGAGACAATTTTGCTCTCTCCAGCTTTGAGAGTGAAGTCCTCAGGCAGGTCAATATCCACGGAGAGATCTATAGGCTCCAACTCAGCAAATTTCTTCACCCTAACCGCGTATCCGCTCTCAACCGGCAGCCAACCACCAATCTCAGCGCCGCCAGCGCTTTCGGCGGAAAAGCTATAGGTGACGTCGCTAGCACCATTATTCGTGATGGTGAGAGGGTGGGACTCCTTGAAGTTCGCTGTGTCGTTCAAGTTGAACTTTTCGTACTCAACGCCAGTAGTGTAGTTGACGACCTTGAATCCGTTGACTAATCCGTTGCCCACCTGCGCAACGCTGGCGGTGAATCCGTAGTCCGTATCCGTACCATCGAACCAAGGTAATGAGGCGCCGCTAGCGATGATCCTCTTGCGCAGGCCTTGGGCGAATCCCTTTCCATGTACGTTTTTGCCCCCGAAGGCTCCGATATACAGAGCCGCTATGCCGGCAACATAGGGCGCCGCCATGGATGTTCCGCTCATAATTGCATAATCACCGTCAAGATAAGTGCTGAAGATGTTACCACCAGGCGCGGCAATGTCCGGCTTCATGTCCAAGTCGTAAGACGGACCCCATTGCGTAAAGGTATCGGGTTTATTGGCAAAGGGGTTTGCGTAGCCAAGCGGGTTCTCTGGGTTGACAGAGAAGTCCGCCGTTACTGTACCATTCTTTTTGACGAAGTCAATGATAGCTTCTCCGATCTCCGCAACAACTAGTGCGAAGAGGGTATCATAGTCCGTCGTCCCCGGCTGAATCGGGGGGCTCTCATTGTTGTAAAATAGTATGTATTCAGCTCCGAGTGCGGCCAGGTTACCTTGCTTAGTGGCGAAAGAACAAGTACCACGCCTTACAAGCGGAATCTTGCCGGTCAGATTTTGTGTACCTTCGGGGTATGGCTGGCAAGCTTCCGCAGGATCGGATGTGTTGAAGGACAGCGGTATGATGGGCCACCCCACAACCTCCTTGGGGAAATAGTAAGTTGATGGGAGGTAGCCAAGCGTAGTGGTATTGACGGTGCTTCCAAGCGTAAAATTGGCGCCAAAAGGAAATTCGGGGAACACGTCAGACTCAACCGAGGCAATCGCAAGCACATTGGTGCCAGATGATCCGGTGCTACCGTAGACAGGTCCTTGATCTCCAGAATTTCCGGCGGAAATTGTAACAAGAATACCTTCGTCAACGAGACGAGATGCTACCTCAGCCCAGGCATCAGTAGACCAACCGCCGGGCTGACCTATACTCGCAGTTATGATGTCGACCTACAAAAGACGGTTAGGAAGAGTTATTTATCAAAACAAATGGCTCAGTCTTACATACATCATCATCGTAGGCGCGTAAAAATGCATCGATCAGAGTCGCAGTGTCAGTGTAGTCCTAATACGACCCGTAAGCCACTTCTCAGCTGCGGTAGGGTTTCCCCTTTTCCATTAACTCACCTGTCGAGCGAACACTTTGTACGAGTACAAGGTCGCTTCAGGGGCAACACCCGTCCATCTGTTAATAATGTGAGATATATTTCTAGCAACATCGACTTGCTTAACAGTATTAAACCCCACTTACGTATCGGCTTTTGCTGCAATAATACCAGCCACATGAGTTCCGTGGCCAATCTGATCAAGGGGGTCACCATCGGGCCTTTTGTCTTCGCTGGGCCAATCTAAATGCTTCAGTCAATCTTTCATTTCGAGATTATGAGTCTCCCAACTCTTACATCCATCGCCGACGAAGTCATATCCGCCCGCTACCTTGAATCCGGGGCCAAAACCTCCGCCAAGCTGACAGGCATCTGTTAGTAAAGGAATTTGAACTAGGGTAGGTCGAAACAGTGGACATACAGCTGTGTGGTTGTACCTAAAGGAAGAGTTAGTTATTAAATATAAGTACCTAACAAGTAATGCTAAGGAGCGAAGTTGATACTAAAACTTGCCCTGGTAACAGTTCCTCATATATCATCAGAGGGATGTGTTCTATGTAAGACTCACCAAGTACCAGTATCAACAACTCCAACCTTCGCACCTTTGCCGAAGATGCCAGAGGCATGGAGCTTACTGACTCCCGTAACATTGTGGGTGGTATAATTCAGAGTGGCCGGAAGACCATCAACGATCCGAGGTTCAACAGGCCCAAGGTAGACTTTCTGGTTTGGCCAGACGCGGAGGACGCCAGGTAGTGTTTGAAGCTTGTCAATGTTGTAAGAGTCGGTCTCGATAGTAGCACCTGAAAAGACAGGGCTATCGAACGACTTGACAATCTTAATGCCCTCAGCGGAGGCAATGCCATCTAGCCTGTTAACTTGTCCCTTGAAGCAGATGGTTCGTTAGCCTAACATGGGTATAGAAATGAGTAGTCCACGGCAAAGACACACAGGAACATATTCGACGATATAGCTCTTTGGTATAGGAGCTGGAATCGTACTATTCTCAGCCCTACGGCTCAGGGCCACGGCACCCCTAGTGAAAGGAAGGACAAAAGCGAGAATTGAGAAACGCATTTTCGTGCCTCAGTCGCGGCGTGCGAGGATACCGTAAAACCCTCCCTCCAAGACCACACGGCCATGATGTCGTTTATATGGAATCGAGGCTCCATTCGCAACCTATCATACCAAGCGCAAAATCCTCATTCTCCCCGCGGGGTGCGATTTACAACACGAGGTCCGCCCCGCAAAGTCGCTGTGATAGGATCGTCGGATGTCTATTACATCTGTCGCAATGGTACGATGTTACTGCGGACTTCACGGCTTAAAGACAGAAACGGACTAAAGAGCCACTCACCTACCGAGTTGAGCGAGTCAATCGGTACAGCCCGTGCCAAGAGGTTGCGTCGATGCAGGGGTCGATCTCGTCAAAGCTCGTGTAATGAAAATCCACTATACGCAGATCTAGAAGAAGAGAGAATTTCCCCAGATTGCAGGCATGGTTTACATTTACCTTCGTAAATCACAATGAGGTAGAACCTCACAACCAAAATTCAAATCACCTACCCCGGGTACAACATTTGAGACATGGACCTGATGGGATCCAATACATTGGTTACGTCTAGGCCACGCTACAACTCGGATTCTGAAGACACTACAAAATAGGGAAATATTTATCACTATATAGGACTTTAGGGCTAGGTAGGATTAAGTCACGAAATACGAGTAACAGTGAAAAGAGAGCTTAGCTAGAGATCTCAAGGTCACCTTGATACGGTACCCAGGGCTGCCAGGCTAGATCGGCTTCCATGTGCGTCGTGTAGTAGATTCTAGGGCAGAAAAGAGGGTCGTTAATTGCCAGGATACTTAGTTGCGCACCAATGAAATAATACGATAACAGTAATACAAGCCTTTAGGTTGCTAGTGTTCAGTTCGATGAGTCCTTCGATAAGTATATACCTCCTAATAGCCTGGATTGCTGTGCCTTCCATACATTTGCTTTTCGGAGAGTGTATTCCGGGTTGAATTTACTTCCGGTTTATTGAATCTTTGCCAGCTTTATGGCATCATGTTATCCTCCTCTTTTTAGGAACGGTTTTTCGTCTTTTCCCTGTATAAGACTGCAGGATCCCCTGGAAACCAGTGGCCTAACAAGTCTAGACTCTGACTGATGTGAATATCTTGAGACTCCAGCGTCATTTGCAGAAGTTGCTTGCTTTCGACCATCGTTTATGTAGATATAATGTATATGCTATAGAGAGGCTTCAGTGGTACCTGAAAACAGCAATGTAATATATTGGTTCTTGTCCACATGTACTAACTTGAAGATAGCGATTAATATACTGACTGAATCTTGTAAAGGCGAAGAGAAACAATAATGAGAACCTGAATCATAGACCGGAAACTTTGAAAATACGCAAGCTCCCCTAAAAAGGCAGATGGTCGCCGCAAGATTCTATGCCTGGTACAGGGAAAGTTATACTGGACCATCCATGCGTTATAATAGCATTCAATACGATCAAGGTCACTAGGTAAGGCAAATTTGGAGCCAACCCGTTTTTGGTCTCGTTGGCCTCAAAACTTTGGAGTGCTTCCCCTTAACTTCGAGGGACCCTAATCAATCCTAAGTCGAAACCTTTAACAATTTTACACAATAGGTAGCCATATAGAGACTACCAGTCATGACGTATCGTCCCGGAGCTGCATAAGGATCAATACTTGCCATTACCGGCTAGTCCTTAATGAAAGCAATGTAGTTAGTGCTGTGCGATTTAAGTCAGAAGGACGAGGAGACTAATCCCCATTTGAAAGGATTCCAAGCCTCACCTAAGCTCCGTGGCTCTAAGATGTAAAGGCATCTATCTAATCCATAAATAGTCCTCCTCATTCGTAGTCAGATGGTACCAAGTTGAAAGGCAGGAATCTTAACGATGAGGTCAACACTATTCGTTCACAAGAACACGGGCATTTCAGATTATGTCATCATCCGTTTTGGACGAATCATTTGACTGGTATTTGATTTTCACGTGGTACGGATAATCTAGCTACAATAAGGCCTTTACGACGCAATGGAAGGATCGGGGAATGCCTATTGTACATTCCTCTTTCATCGGATCCCGTTAGCAGGTGCTTTAAGGCTTATCATTAAGCGCTATCAATACGTAACAGCACTGCCCCGCCACCCCACTTTGTCAACTTCCAGAGCTGCATGCGCACCTTTCTCAGCGGCATCCGCTTCAACCGATCCCCGCCACTCCTCATCATCCCCTGGGAGATTTCATTTCTCCAGGTTTGTTCTAATCTCGGCGTCGCTATCTTCAAAGTTGCTATCTTCTTTATCACATATGTATAAGAGGGACATCCTCAAGTACGATGCCAAGTATGTACCTATGTAGATACTATGCCCTACATGTAGGTGAGGCGGCTGGGCGGCTCGCAGGGATGTACACCTCTACCGTAGATATCGGCTTGCCGTTTCAAGTACATATCTGCCTATCGATGCAGGTCACATCCTGGAATTTGAGATAACCTTGACCTAACACCAAACCGTAGACAAACTGTCACTCATGTGTGTCTGAAAACGGACATACCGAGCTAGATATGTACCTACGTGCAACAGAAAGGCGCGTTCCATCTCCCTAACTTCCCCTATCATCCACACAGACAGGCACATGGGGTTTCTGATTTGTCCATGTCTCCTTATCGCAATGCCATGCAGGCCGGGCGTGTGGAGGAGGGGCTGGCGGGGCTAACTTTAGCACCTAGCTAGCATTAGACCAAGGGTATCACGCCTCGATTTGCCGATCTACCAAGACATTCTGCATTCTGCATGATAGGTCCTATGTCTCGCAGGTAACAACCTTACCTGTCTACGACCGGGGAAGTAGGATATGGACAATTATACATGCGGTATCAGAGTCGGATTAGCTTATTGTCAAAACATCTCTGGTTAGAAACGTGCTATTCCTCAGGCTCATCGACTGGAAGGAGACCTGGAACAATCACAGTCGCACGAAGGAAAAGTTGGTTGGCGAATGACATGTTAGAACTAGTAGCACGAGCTGAAGGTGAACCAAGGCCGGGCTTCCAATGTAGCATAGTGAGGTTAGACGATTGAAAGAAACCCCTGGAACAAGTTGACATTAACATAACCGCTTGGTTTCGTCATCCAAACAACGGGATGATGAGTGGCTTCCATCAATCAGGTCGTTCCCCCAAGGAAACGCTGAGGTCACCAGCTCTCTAATAATAAATCGCCGATAGGCAATCGGAGGAGTAGGAATCGTAATGTCCAGCCTAGCCACGACCCATGCCCGTCATCGTCACACGCGCACGCAACCCTGAAAGAGCCAGGCTATGATTAAGGGTCCCTCAGCTTTATCTTCGAATAGCCAACAGCCGAACAGGAATGGCGCATAGGGTAGTAGAACAGATAGTCAGATAGTAGTAAATTAGTGTAATTGCACGCCACGCGCTAGTCCAACAAGACCTCGGTACGATAAGGAGACCTCATATATGAGATTGGGGAGTATCCGGTTCTCCTTATTAACGCGCTTGGGTTTCTCTCCACTGTATCAAGTTGGAACTCTCTTGTCTGACAGTTTAACAAACGATAAGTCAACTAGCTAAACAGCAAAACATCCTCAAGTATAAGATATATCATATTTGTGGTATTATCGTGTGGATTATTTTGGTTATTTTTATTGGCGCTGTATAGGCATTTGCATAAATAAGGTACATTGTTTGGGTTTCCGTTTGAAAAGCACACTGCGTCATCGTCTCCATCAAGGTGAAGCAGCCAGCCAGCTAGTTCCGTTTGTATCGTTATCGATAACGGACAACCCGCAATCGAACCCGCAATCGCAACTTTGCATCACATCATTTACCGCTGTGTACCCCTTAGGCTGTGGCTGTCCCCCTTATCCAGTTCTGAGTCACCCGGCCTTTGTCTCTTGCTCACGCCTTCCCGCCTCTGACACAACTGAGAAAACGAACAGAGCCACGCTCCCCTATCACTTGACAGCTACCCACCTGCGTATCTCCGTTCTCCTCGTTTATTTCATCAGAACACCGCTAGATAGAGACAAAGCAATTTCCCATCTCGCAAACACACGACCCATCATTTCTTACCTAATCGACATCTACCCGCCGTGTGACTCCGACCATTCTGCGGCATTGCCTGCTTTCTAGAAAGCACGAAAGCATTGACATAATCCTATTGACAACCCTCTTGGCATACTTTTGTCTTCCGGTTCAACCTACTAGCTCCTCTTTCATAGCAAGCTTCCACAATCCTCTATATCGACCTTGACATTGCATCATCAGCTATTGTTTTATAATCTACTGTCCCCTTTTTTCGGTTGCCTACCATCATCCTTCCATCGACGAGTTGCCCTGAGGATACAAACCAACCCCAGACGGCAGCCTACATCCCCACGAACAGCACTGCAATCCATCAACCCCTGATCCAGAATTTCCAAAGCCATAATTAGACCATCTTCCATCATGGCATTCGAGCAAACTCGAGACCTCCGAAGTTCCGCTCAGGACTCGAAGCGGTTCAAGGAACACGCCGAAAAGTGGTCTCGGGGCTCTCGGCCTCTCGCTGGGCAAAGAACAGGCTATAGCTTCTTCGAAGACGCCCCGTCCGGTAGCGAGAATCAGCACGACAAAGTTCGGCCTTGGGGACACTTCCAGTGAGTACAGCTTATGGATGCACGTCAATGATTTCCTGGAAACTAATATTAGTAAATCAGTCACTCCCACCGCTTTCCAGCTCAGAACGTTGTCAAGCCACGGGGAGGTCGGTATCAGTTCCGATCGAGCTCTTCACAGGCCAAAGTCGACGCACGAGTGGAGGCGAACGATCCATCCAACATCTCACAATCTCTTCACGACCTCCTACCGTCACCTCAGGCTCGGCGCAGTCTCAGCATCTCGGATAACGTCTACTATAGCTTTGATAGAGCTGAAAGCCCGTACAAGCCGTTGACACTAGACGTATTCGTAAAAGCCAACCCGAAGGAGACGGAAAAGTTCGTAGAGAAAGAATACGAGATCCTAGACAACAACGGGGATGCTCTCAAAGGCCGAAAGGCTCGGCAGAATCTCCGTCGCAAGAATCACGTACCACCGACAGAAGAGCCGGATATCGTTGAGGACGACGGCTTCGAGCTAGTGTAGCGAGTACGTTCGTTCATTGTGGGATTGCGCGATCGAGCTTCATTGCATTCCAACTGCATCCAATCCTTCACTGGTCTGACGTTGATATCTTCGCACTCTCTTCTCTTCGCATTCCCTTCTTCCTGGGAGTCGGGACGAACAGTACGACGCAACATCTTTGTCCCACCTGATAGATACCTCCTTTTTAATACCTAGTACGACCGAGATGACCTTGTTATTTTTATTTCTCTTTTTTTTCTTTCCTCGGGGTATGCTGAAGTTTGGCATTTCGGGGAGGCTATGATATTAGACTTCTAACATCACATCGCTGTCATTCGAGCATGCCAGGCATGCGTATGCTAGATGGCAGCGAATTCTTGTACCATGCATATCCTACCTGGACCTCTGGTAGGCGGTGTTGAGCTTAACTCTTACCACCGGGGAAAGGTAGTCGGAGGATGACGGCTCGGTGCATTCTGTCTTCTTGTAGATTGGGTTGAGGGACGGGCATGCGGTATTATCGAAGCATGGAGACGTTCGAGGACCTTGACTTCTAGTGGCGCGCGTTGGACTATTTCTCTCAATAGGTGTAGGACGATACGTCGCACGAGATAATCATTCAACCCCAATATATACGCTGCTGCACGTTTCACCCCATTACTTCAGACATTATTTCGAAATCGGTGACGTGGGTTCTCATGGAAGACAACATGAAGGCGAAAGTTAGAGTTACTTGTATTTTAAAACTCTCCAAATTCTTGAATTGTTCGATTTGTGCAGATTGTGTGCTGACTCGGTGGTCCGTGCATGTATGTGTGATTACATAATGCGTGTATGACCTGCGTGTAAGTCGAGAGATAGTATCAATGATGGCAGCCACGTCTTCCCGATAGGTAGGATTGAGCTTTTCAAATGGATATTCACACGTACCTTCCATGTTTAATGCACCTTCCAAAGAGTGAATGTTTGCCCACGTAAAAACCTAAATCTAGGTAGACAGCCGCCTCGTTTCCCTTCCCTTTTTTAACAACTGATTTCCCTAGCAAGGTGAACCACAACACGTTTTCATTGTCAATCAAACCCAGTCCCAACTTAAACCTTATGAGATCTTCAAGACATGACTCCCGAGAACACCATGCCTCGCGAATTCTGCCTCATCGCTCCCCGAGCGCGAAAATTCATGATCGGTGGTCGCGAAATCAGCCAAGCAATGTTCACTGACCTACCTCATGAACTCGTCCGTCTCCTAGCGATACCACTCAAGGCACATGAGCGTCAGCATCCATTTTCCTTCCGCACAACAGTTAATTCAAATCATACCAACAAATCCGCCGAAGCCAATGTTTCCCCGTCGGAAACACTCATGAATCTACCCCAAGAGATACAACTCATGATCTTCGGTCAACTTGAGCACGTGGAAGATTGCATGGCCCTTGGTCTCACAAACAGTTATTTCTTCAAGCTCGCCCTCCCTTTCATACACAATGCAATGGCCTCTCGGAGTATGTAATATTTGAAGTCCTCTCTTCCCCTTTCGGCCGTCTTGGGATCCAGGCCTGTCTAGCTAACGTGACTAAGGAGTTGTTGCTTCCGAGACATGCCAAACTCTTAAATCCCCTTATTATAAAAGAAATTTGCTAACTCATGGTTATAGTGGGTATTTGGGCAGGAACGAACATCCTCTATTGTGGAAATGACGTCCGGCATGGAGATTATCCCCCTGGATTATTCTCGGCAGAGGAGGAGCGCCTCAAAAACCTCGAGACGGTTAATATCGGTGACCCTAAACGTCTCCGCCTATCCCACTACGGTACTACCGCCCTCGGCGAGATTCAAGTTCCCTACACTTGTAGTAGGCTGAAACATTTCCGCCGTTGTCTAGCTCGCAGCAAAGAAGGAGCCTGTGCCGAGCTGCTTTCCCTTAAAGGATCGGGTGTAGAACAATCACTCATCAAAGATTTCCACACTACGGACTTCTACGCCCAGGATCAGCATTGGGTCCTAAGAAATTTAACGACAAAGGAATTCGTCCGCAACGACTCCATCGCTCTCGAGCCACAGTTCATATGTGGGCCGATAATTCATGGTATAGGTTTCGGACATGCTCTCATGGTTCGCATCTGTTGGTCGCGGAGCAGGAGATATCCTTCGAATACCAAAAGGGGAGTGTGGGCAGGGCACCGCTTCGAGATTACAACTCTCGCCAAACATATGGAAGCGACTAAGGGAGAAGTTTGGGTTGATGTTGGTCTCCAGGTTGCAGGCGAGATTGCTAAGATCTGGGCGTCTAAGTATGGATCCAATTGGCGAACCCGCGTCATCATGAACATTTCGCACGATCATACGTCTCTGTCATACCCGAATCGCTCTTGGTATATTCCGGCCCGGAAGCTGTCTCGTGGGTTTCCTTTCGGTTTCCATAAGTGAATGCCCATGCTTGCAGAGAACCTTTCTCATGCTATGATAGGTAGATAGGTAGCTACACTCACTCATGCAATGTGATTTATAATTCCGAAAAGCTATACCCTTGGGGACTTTGACATGTTTCCCATTACTTTGTATTCATGGCTACCTACCTAGAGTCCCAATTCCTATCCAAAACGACGCCAGTTCGCACTAGTAATTAACGGACACGTTGATTAGAAGTTTCTCAAGTCAAAGTATACTGTATTTTACTAATAACTTGAGATCATCTCTCAATTATAGTTTTATTCATTTGATCGAGGAACTCACATCTAGGTGGCACTAAACCCCTATATACGTAACCCTCCAATTTCTCATCGCATTAGCCGCTTGCAAAGATATATATTGAGCGTACGTTGGAGGGATTCTTTAAGCAAGGGGAAATCTTTCCACAAAACGGGAACTGATAATCGAACCTTGAATATCGGACATGCATTGTAAGTACCGGATCGAGATTCTATGTTTTACAGTTCCATCGACTGTCACTTTCGGCCAGTTATGTAATCAGATGATTTCAAATGTAATGAGTGGCGAATGTACTGCAGGCGCCAATCAATGAAGCTCCCATCTGCGATAATCTAGATCCGTTATGTGGGAGGAGAAGGTGTCTGGAGAGGATGATACGATTGACCGTTGATGGTTATGATTGACAGTCATAACTCCGTCATTACCCCTATTTATGACATAAGCATGTAGCCTTCGTAGTCAAGCAACGACGAGCTCTCAGATAAAAAGCACAAGCTGAGCTTCTTTTGGGAAGTTTAGAGTTTTAAATAGTCTTAAGTATTAGAAAGAATATAAATCATACGAAACAGCTTTAAACGACCAACTACAACAGCTATTTCCTGAAATACCTTCGTAAGTAGTCACATTAAACGGCATCCATCGAAGTGGCTGCCCTCAGCCAATTTGGTCCTCAATACGAAGTAATGAATGGGGCTAATCCTTCGCAGCACTGGTAGCAGCGCGCAAATCTCCAAGACTAAGATCGAGCCTCTAGAATCTGAAGTCAAGCACAACACACCATACGACGGCACGGACCGCGGCTCGGCTGGCTCGGATCGTACTATTGATCAATCACGCATCAACCCCCTCGGAGAAAAGGGTGAGTGGAATCTTCAAGTGACCCTCAAGTTCGCTGCTGTGATGACTGACAGAAGGATCCGGTGTTAGGTCAACAACAACACACTGCCCCCCACGCCGATAGCCAGGGGGTAGTCGGCACCGACGAAAACATAGGCAAGACGAAGATCCAGCCGTTGGAAGGCGGTGTGAATGAGCCACAGCCTTCGAGGACAGGTTTAGACGACGAGGCAGTTGATGCTGCGAGAATCAATCCGCTGGGTGAAGTGAGGGAGTAACAAGCGAGCGAAATTCTTTGCTTCAGCTGCTTGATACCAGAGTAATGGAAGGGGAATAAGCGAGCCCGTTATAATAACGGCCGTAGAACATAACATGTTTCATTCTTGACTTATTCAGTTCAATTTCTTCGTTTTGGGAGAAAGTGTCGCTTAGAATACTTTCATTTACGACTCTAGAAGCCAAGCAGGTTATAAAGAAGAAATCATGGGATGTATCTAGTAAAATCAAGTATCGGATTATTGAAAATAGATCTTCTTCAATGCATTTAGCGGCGATATTGGTCTATGGCGATATGCACGATATCTCTTATCTCGACGCCAAAATGTCCCAAGCTACCTACAACAGCTGCCTCCTTCCAATGACCAAATTCGACTGGCTAGTTGATCAAAGACATCAACGACATTGCCCCTCGACATTCTTACAGACCATTGTCCTCCCTAAACAAGCTCCTATACTACATATATAACCATACCTCCATGACCCCCTAATCAAACTCCACCAAACCAACAACTCTCCTAAGCTCTCCCTCAACACCACCGGCACAATGCCATCAGACCTATCCAACTACCTCGCAACGCACTACCTAGTCGCCGACCCCAAGCCCTCCAAAAAGCGCAAGCGCAAGCAAAAAGACGACACGGGTCTAATCATCGCCGACGAAACCGAATCGGGCTGGTCACGCACGAACCGCGGCGACGGGGACAACGACGACGACGAGGCGTCCGCCGTCGTAGCCGGGACCAGCGCCGAGTTCCGCAAAGCTAAAAAGTCCGCATGGAAAGTCGTCGGCGGCTCCTCCTCCTCTACTCCCACACCCACCGCCACCACCCCTACACCCAACGCCGCCGGGCAGACACAACCACAAGATGACGCAGCCCAAGCCGCAGACGCGATCCTCGCCTCCGCGGCCGCCGAAAACGCAGCCGCAACAGCGGAAGCCGAAGCGGACGAAGCGCCCGCGGTCCTCATGTCAGACGGCACGCACGCGGGTCTGCAGTCCGCCGCCACCGTCTCAGCACAACTGGAAGCGCGGCGGCGCGCCGAGCGCGCCGAGTACGAGCGCTCTTACAAGCACCAAAAGGAAGCAGAAACCATATACCGAGACGCGACAGGTCGACGAGTAGACGTGAGTCTGAAGCGAGCGGAGCTGCGGCGCGAAGCGCAAGAAGCGGCTGCGAAAGAAGCGGCGAAGAAGGAGGCGTTGAAGGGGGAGGTGCAGATGGAAGCTGCGCGGCGGCGGAGAGAGGAGCTTGAGGATGCGAAGGTGATGACTGTGGCGCGGCATGCGGATGATGTCGAAATGAACCGCGAGATGAAGGAGCAGGTGCGGTGGGGAGATACTATGGCGCAGTTCATAGAGCCTAGAGGGGGAGGCGGAGGAGGAGGTGCTGGTGGAAAGGATGAGGGAGGGAAAAAGAAGAAATTGAAGGGTAAACCGATATACCATGGGGCGTGGGCGCCGAATCGGTACGGCATTAGGCCAGGATATCGGTGGGATGGTGTTGATAGGGGGAATGGATTTGAGGCGGAGAGGTTCAAAGCCATCAACAGACGTGAGAGGAATAAGGGCTTGGAGTACTCATGGCAGATGGACGAATAGTGGATTTACGGACTACAAGACTTCACGTCTACAAAAACGCATAATATAGCTGATTACGATCAGATGTTAATAAGGCAATCACATTCAGCTATGAAGCAAATTGTATATCATCTACGGATTGGCCTATAGTCCATTCTCGTTGACTCCAGTAACCTTTGCCCAGTAATCAGGAATTATAACGCGCAGTCCAGCGCGCACATCAGGAATTTTAGTCGAGGTAAATACGGGTTTCACCCCCTTTTCCATTGATAATCACCTTCCCCTCTAGCCGCAGTGTCATAACCCCCTTCATCTCGTACACTTTCTGCATTTTGCTAGGTCTAGCGCAACGTATTTTCCGATCTTTATACCCCTAAGCCATCCTCCAAACTTGGGGAAATAACCTTGGGTAGCGAAGACCTATAGAAGTCGAATTCTTTTCTGAAAGAAATTAGACGCTTCCACAAAGAAGTGATGGCTTTGCGGAAGCGAAACAAGGGCGTATCAATAACCCTACCCGGAGAATTGAACCACCTTAAATCTTCCGGCGTAGTAGCTTCTCGGCAGTGCTAAAGTCCGCGTTTTCCTTCACAAGCTTCAACCAATCTCTTCTAGACATATAACCTGGTTTGTCCAAGCGGTGCTGGAATCGTCGAAGGAGACCACCAATAGTAATTCCTTCCGGACGAGGGGGCAGCGCGTCGATGATCTCCTGAGGTGTAATAGGATCAATGTACTCCTGTGTCGGGCTTTGGGAGGGTGCGCTAGGAGAATTGGCTCGAGCGCCAGCCGAGGATCCCATGCCGGCAGCACCTTGAGGCGGGGCGGGACTACCAGCCCGTGATCCCGCAGGCGTGCCTCGTTTACTGCCAATCCCGCCTGGACCGAGCCGCTTCTTTCCTCCTGCGCCATCCGACATCTCGCCAGCAGTGCCTTCGCCATCACTGGTAGAACCAGCACCGGTCTTCGGATGCTGGCCGCCTCGTAGGGGGCTGTTGCCACGGCTACCGTGGGCGGTCTTCTTCTTCTTCCGGGTGGACTCGGTACCACTAGAGTCCGAAACCATTGGAGACCCAGGTCGTTTACGAGACTTGCCCTTCTTCGCCGCCTCAGCCGCCGCCTTCTTTCCCTGCGGAGTACTCGTGCCTTTCGACGAGGTTCCTGCATCCTTGTCCGCCTTCTTCTCATCATCTCTCTTCTCGTCATCTTCCTTCTCATCGTCAAGATCAGAATCGGACTCGTCCTATGCTTTCATTAGTTGTGCTCCATTCACTAATGTAGTACTGATAGAATCTTACCTCGGAAGAAGCGAAAGGATCCCGTTCCCTATCAGAATCACTCTCGTACTGGAACTGCTTGTCGCGTCGTCTCAAAGCCTTCTTGAGAGACTTACCAAACTTCTTTCGCTCGCGCTCCTCTTTCTTCTCAAGTTCTTCCTCTTTCTCAACCTTGATTTCATCGGCCTCGCCGAAGAGGTTAGCGTTAAGCTGATCTCGACGAATTCTGTTATTAGTGGTCTTCGTGTCTTCATCTCTATCAGGCTCGTAACCGGCAGTTTCGTCATCATCCTGGAATTCGTCCCCAGACATGTCGATATCATCGTGATCCATTTTTTCGGTACGTGAAGCCTGCTTGAAAGTACCACTTTCTTGCTTGACCGGCACGCGACCATTAACAATAGCTCGAGATTCCGCCATAGCTTTTTCAGCCTCCTGGCGCTGGCTGTCTCTGATTGCCCAACGACCAAGGGCGACCTTTTTGTTCATGATCTTCTCCGCCTCCTCGACAGACATGAATTTAAACGCACCACGCTTCGAAGTAAACTTGTACCACTTTTCCAAGGGTATCATGCGAAATCCGTTGTTGTGGATCTTCAATGCGACTTTACTCTCAGACAATGGTGCTTCGTACTGACCGACCCAAACATTCTTGCCATCAGCATCCTCCAAGTGCCACGGAAGAGCCTCCTCATAGCGAATCTCCGCTTGCTTCTTCTGCTCCTCGGTGCGTGGTGCGTAGTGGACTTGTAGACCTGTCTTTTTCTGCTCCTTTTGCGGCTTCTTGGGATGCGGGTCCTTGGCAACTGGCGCTTTCTGGGCATCAGCAGCTGCACGCTGAGCCTCTCTCTGTGCTCTCAGCTGTGCAATTCTCTCGGCTTCGGCGGTCTCAGCCGGGTTCTCCTCAACGGGGGCCTCCTCTTTCACTTCGCGGCCTGGGGGTGGTTGTCGAGGATCACGTCGATGTAGTGTGACGGGACGAGTGAACTCCTCCTGGTTAGTAGGATCAATTCCAGGACCGCCAGGTTGGGCCAGTTTACCACCGTGCGGGGCGAATCGCATAACATGGAAGCGCAGACCTTCCTTCAAAGATTTCTTGGTGACATATAAAGGATAATCCTGAGCACCAGGTGGCATAGGCCTCGACCATCCGTCATTTTGTGCACGCAGCTTTTCGAAATCCAGCGGACCCTGATTACCCTGCGTTGGGCGTTGCTGTGGTCGACCAACAGGTTTGGAAACAGCACTTGGTGCACCTTTGCCGTTCATCGGTCGGGGTGCAGGCTTCTTCCTGGGAACGAGAGGGTTCGCAGTATTACGCGGTCTTCGCAGAGGCGGCGCGCCAGGGGGAGGCGTCGGCTTCAGGCCATTGGCGCCGCCAGAGGGTGATGGACTTGCGCTCATAGTGGCAATGTAATGGTTTGCTTATCCGTCTCGACTAAAGTACTGACAGATATCCAAGCCAACCAGCCTTTGCTGCTATATTTCGCGGGCGCTCATCGGTGGATCGGTAAAGGTAGATGTAGAAATAAAGGTGCTAGGTTCGGTCGTGACGCGAAAGTGAGGTGGAGAGATTTACAGAAACGTAGGTCGCGCTTCTGGGGATTATGACTGGAAAGGCGAGAATAAAAGAAATAATATTATGATATGGTGTGCAATTCCTCAATCCGTATTAGAAACTGATACGGTGGTTGAAAAATGGCACATTCGACGTGGCAAGAGAAAATACAGGTAAAGTGAAATGTGGGTGAAGGAATGAAGAGTCGGGAATGATGGAAGTAGTGAAAGAAGTGGAAGTTGTAGTTGTGCAGTCAAGTCAGAATCACCCGTGGGTCGAATGCGGCAGAGCCTGCCAGTCTTGTGCCTTGCTGGTGCCTTGTAAGGTGCACAGTTCCTTGTTAGGTGCGGTACAAAATACATGTACAAGCTGCACATGTGGATTGAGTGGTACGTACCCAGAAACCTTTGACTGCACAGCCCATTAAAAAAAAACAAAGGGAAGCAGCAAGAAGAGAGCCGCTTGCCAAGAACGGTTTACAGTGGGTTTTGTGTGGGGGCGGCTCTATGGTACACATAACGTCACTGTGAGACTTTGGGTTAAGGTCCATGTTAAGTATTTTTTTGCAGTATTTTCGCAGTAATGAGCAACTGTAATGTACTTCCTGCACAGACCAATATTTGTACTCTTTTCCCGATCCGAGTTGCGAATCTCACAAGCACTGGCTAGATCCAAAGCTTCTAATTCCTCTCCAAATGCACATGCAGCCAATCAATTCATCTTTTCAGAAATACTATCAAGTCCTCACAATTTCAACTAGGGACTCAAGAATGTGAGGCTATCATCTGTGCATCGTTGTACCTTTAATACTGTATCCTCTCCTCTTCTTCTACTTATCACATACCTTTCTTGCGAATCGTTGCCGTCTTTACCGTCTTCCGACATAAACCATTATATCTAATCTCACGACGGAGATCGTACGATTGGATATTAATTGACTGTCTACACGGTGCTACATGGTCGGTTCGTTGCTATCAACAACTCTCATTGGAAGACACTGATAGTTCTTCTATCAACCTTAAACCGATTTCTTGCAGGACAGCTGCAAGCTAATCGATCTTCACTACATTTCTCCGTACGGGATTCAAGTTTGCGCCCCTGGAACATGGAACACCCATCACAGTGAACAGCATCCCCACCAATCTACAATTATGAGCATGGTTTCTTAATTCACATTCAACACAAGCATCTTTGGCGCACTGGTCGCGTCTTGTAGTATCTACCTACCTAGGTTATCAAGGTCAGGTCGGAGAAAAGCGACAGGCTTATAATCCTCGAGATCCTTCGGCTGGCCTTGAATTTTTGTCATCATAAAACTACAATATGCAAACCTCTCAGGTCAGTGGTGGCCAACTAGAGGACCACCTACGCAGCCTTATTCTCAGTAATACCGACCAAGCACCTATACACCCCTTACAACCCCCAGTTGCCTCTACACCAATCGAGACCAAGCGCCTAGAAGATCAACCCATAGCCGGGGAAGAATGGCAGAAAACCAAGCAACCGTCGGTCCCAGCACAGACATCTTCCAAAGCTGGCAAGAAACGTCCCAACCAAGCTCAGCGGCGCCAGATGCAAGCACAGTTGTCTATACCCATCGATACGAGGACACCAGCACCCCACAATGTGCGACCCATGAATTCCCACCAATATGAGAGCCAACGCTCTGTGTGGCAGAATCCCGAACAGGGCGCATATCTCTCTCATTCGGGTACTTCCCAGCGTGGGTTCCGGGACCCCGCTGTCACGATAGGCAACGAGCGACGCCACCAAGGGGGGTTCGGTCAAGGACCAACCTCTCCGTCAACTCATCAGTCCTCTTGGAGACACCCACAGCCACACACTTCCGATTCCTTCTCAAGAGGTGTTAGCTTTATCTCACCCGACGAATTCCCATCTCGTGGTCGTCGACCATCACAACCTACACTCTACAACCCTGGTGGCCATCGGCAGTTTGCTTGCAGTCCGGAGCAAGTCACAAACCAATCTGCACTTCTGGATGAACTATGTCATTCAGTGGTTGCGGGCGCTGAAATTGAACCTAGCGAGATTGTTGAGAAAGAAAACTTCCGTGTTCAAGTAGAAGCAATATGCCGCGATGTCATCAGTCGCCACGAGATCCAAGTTAATGGTACACCGGGTTTTCAGCCTTACACAGTTCAACTGAAGTGTTTTGGAAGTCTTTCATCTGGGTTTGCGACAAAAGCGGCCGATATGGACCTGGGCTTGCTCTCTCCAATGTCGCGGTCGTCTCCTGAGTCATCAGATTCCCCAATTCCTCGTCTTATTGAGAAAGCGTTACTCGAACATGGCTTCGGTGCACGCCTGCTGACACGCACACGCGTGCCAATCATCAAGTTGTGCGAAAAACCCAACGAGCAGCTCCGTCTAGACCTACTGGAGGCGCGAGCTAAGTGGGAGAAAGGATTGACAGATGACAATCATGAAGCGGTAGACGATGCCATAGACGATCAAGAGATATCCGAGGGTACTGCTGCCATTGTTACCGCGGATGTGGAACATTCGCCATCAAGTATTCGACGCAGAGATTCCAATCAAGTGAATGGATCAGTGGGAAGGACATATGAGGAACAGCTTGCATCGTTGAAACAATCAGAGACTCAGTCTTTGATAGCCTATTACGGTAACGCTAAACGACTTCTACGTCGATTGAATGGCCGCGACATCACCATCTCGAATGCTGCAGACTTCAAGCCTGCGGATTACAAACTTCTGGACGATGTCTCTGTTGCCTTCGTTAATGGTCTCTACGATGAGAATCTGAAACGTCGAGTACAGTCGTATCCGTCTTTTCAAGCTAACACGAAGGTAAATTCGCTTAGTCTCCGGACACTCACAGGTGCCTATACAATAGCCGAGGGCGAGAAAATTGTCATGGTTTGGGAAACCCAAGCAGCAACTGGTGTTAGTCCGAAGTTGAAACACAGCTCCGAAAACATTGTTCAAGCTTGGAAAACTCTGCAGTATCAGAGAAGCTTCGGTACAGACCCTCTCTCATTTAATCGGGAACTCCACATCTCCCTCGAACGACTTCGTCAGATCCCCTTTGTACAGCTCATACAACTCAAGCAGGACCAATACGAGTCACCCACACAATATCATTCCAGAGCCGTCAAGATCGCGGCTGATCTTGGCAACGCCAACTCACCTTCAAACATGACAGGTCTTCCAGAGGTTATTCGGCACTATATCGCAGGAATTCGTGACGAACAAGTCAGAGATGAAGTACAGAGTTTTGCAACCTCTACTGGAGTGCAGACTTTGAGGACCATAGCTAGGAAACACAAGGCGATTCACCTTGTCGCTGATTTTGAAAGAGCGGTCGAAAAGGGTCTCTATCACGAGAAGGATCTTCCGCTCATTAAAGAATACATGAAGATCCTCCGAGAGGGATTTCCTGCCACTGAAAATGCCATTACGATAGTCAACAAGATCAAACAGCTCCCTGATCCATCCAAGCTTGCTCCGAATCAGCCTAGAGATCGATACCACGATAGTCTGGAGTTTCCCAAGAATGGAGTCGGCGTGCAGTGCGATATTAATTTCTCGGCCCATCTAGCCCTTCAGAATACCTTACTCCTACGTTGTTACGCTTATACAGATCCTCGTGTTAGGCCCATGGTTCTCTTCGTGAAACATTGGGCCAAGGCTCGGGGCATCAACACGCCATACCGAGGAACCCTAAGCAGCTATGGCTACGTCCTTATGGTATTACATTACCTTGTAAACATCGCAGAACCATTCGTATGTCCCAATCTTCAAGAACTGGCTCCTCCCGATCCGAATCTTCCGGCAGAGGCTCTCGAGGGTATTACGACATGTAAAGGCCGCACTGTTCGATTTTGGAGAGACGAGCAAGAGATTCAACGACTAGCTCGTGAAGGCCAGCTCAATCAGAACCGAGAATCTCTTGGATCCTTGCTACGAGGGTTTTTTGAGTATTACGCGCAGAACCATATGATGAGCACTACTAACAAGCGCGGATTTGACTGGGGCCGGGATGTGATAAGCTTGCGGACACACGGTGGTTTGCTTTCGAAGCAAGAGAAAGGTTGGATCGGAGCAAAGACAGTCGTGCAGTTAGAGACCGGCGCCCCTCCAAACCCAGTAGAAGCCGGAGCCAATATCGGATCAAAATCCCCTACAGATGGCATTACTGGACAACAAGTCATGACCCAGACACAGCCCGAGCAAGTCGCGCCACTGAATGGAATTCCTATTGTACCACCCACAGTCCAGACAACGAGGCCTAGAGAGGTAAAGGAGGTGCGCCACCGCTTTCTCTTTGCCATCGAGGATCCATTTGAGCTTGAACACAACGTCGCTCGAACTGTAACACATAATGGCATCGTGTCCATTCGAGATGAGTTCCGGCGAGCTTGGCGGATCATCAGGGCTGCTGGGAAGACGGGCCAAGCTACAGAAAACCTGTTGGAAGATGTCAAGATGGAAAGCGAGAGAATGGAGAAGCAGCAGTTCACAGAACTCCTGGACGAGATACACGGGTTCTAAACGTATCCGAATTCGACGACATCCTAGCTAGCTATTCGCGCTCTAAGCCTATAGCTCTCCTCGTGTTGTCAGGTATTGTACGAGTACGGAATAATATGGAAGGGAGGCATAACGAGAGAATGGTACGGTGGATCTCGGTTGGTACTTGCCCTCTAGCCAAGGAGGCCAGCTTCATGACTTTGATGTCGCAACGACTTAATAATAGTGGTTCAGCCGCGGGACTTCGCTCCGTTGGTATGATGTGTGTACAATTGCTCAACAGGTTCTCCTTCGTTGCGGAGTGCTTTAAATCTGAAACAAACAGGCTGGAAGCTCCAGGAGTTTGTAGCTGTCTTTCTAGTGGCCTTATGATTACTCACGGCCGTTCCCCCTAGCTATAACTAAGAAGAGAAGCTCATCCAGTACCCAGAGATACATTATAACTCGTGAAATAATGGTAACTTTCCCACCTCTCTGTATCTGGTCTTCGTCTTGTAAAAGCCATTAATTATGATAGGCCGTAGACGTTATGGTGCATGTTTACTATACAATTGTATGTGTTCGCAGAGCGTTGTTATTCAGCCCATCCACCCTTTTGATATCCACGTTAACCTCCCAACTTTATCACATAGCTTAAGCATATATAGATACTTATCAGGTAGTTAGTTTCGATATTACGTTGTTTCTTCTTTCTTTTTCTTCTTTGTGTATCTCTTCAGGTGATATAGGTCACTTATCCGAGTCCGACACATACCCGCGGTAAGCCTAAGGCATAATGTACCTACATACAGCATCTAAATTCGTAATACGTACTCATGGATGTCGTAAACCACTGGTAAGAGACACGGTACGTTTATTTAAACCTACCTGGGAGGTTATGTACCTATCCGTGCACGTGTGCTTCATCTAATACGTACCCGGTAGCGAGGTCATATACAATTTCTACGGCAACTATTTTCTTCATTCTAAATTTACCAAATTCACCAACCTTTTTCTCCCACATTCATCCTCCCATCTTTTTCTCGAAGTCTTCGTATCATACGAAGACAAGTCTTACAGGCACCCCTTCACCAGCGTTTTTCAGTAACTGACCACTATTCTCCTCTTCAACAACTTTTCCTTCTATTACAGAAGTTTATTCGACAAAGCTCTCAAGTCTCCACAACCCTCGAAAAGGAGTTGATTCTTCTCGTATTTTGGGTTTTACTTGTCTTCGTTCGTCTGTACTGCTAGCTCATATAGAGACCATCGTACGACACAGTCTCTGTTAGCGAAAGCTAGCTCTTCTTCCGCTCCATACTAAAACAACACATTTACTTCATTCTCCTAGGAGTGAGCCTCACCATCTTCTTATATCCTGTCCCATACAGAATTCTGTCATCGACATCATGTCCACCGCCAGACCTCTTTCATCCGTCGAGGGTAAGCGTCCCTGGGAGGTAGCCTTCCCTGAGCTGTCGCCTCCTGAGCCCAAGCGTTGCAAGTCTCTCCCTCCCAAGCTTACACCAGCTGGCAACGACGGCGACGTCACTCTAGACCTGGAGACAAGCCTCCTTAACAGCGCTCGAGAGCAGTTGAAGCTCGCCATTCAGCAACTTAAAGCTTTCACCCCCGGCGGCCTCCTCGATCCCGAGTCCATCAGCTTCCTACTTGAGGAACTGACGGAAGCTCTCAGGACCAATCCATTCCCTTCGGATGCCGAGTTGTACAAGAAAGAGCTTGAGAGCATTCGCCGACCCGAGCCATTGCTCAAGGTTGAACAAGTCAGCAAGCCAATTGGCACTGACCAGTTGGAAGTTGAGCGGGCAGCTTCCCTCTCCGTTGGAGGTGGATGCATGCAGAGCCGCTCAGTGAACTCTGACGACAACGCAGAGGACTTCACTTCCAACCTTCTGGCGCACAATGCCGAAGATGACGAGGAGTCCCACGGCGAGGGCACTGGACATGTCCGAGGCAGCAGACACAGTTCTCCTGGCGATGACTTGTACTATATCCCCGATTTCGTTAGTCCCTTCTCCGACAATGCAATCGAGTCTATCGAGGTCGGAGACATTACAGATGCCGGGAACGGCAATCCCTCCCCATTCGCACGTCTTTCCCCTGCCCCAGCCTCTGAAGGCGGCTCAAGTCACAATCACAAGGGCGACTCAGACAACACCGCAACCACCAGCCGCCCCAGCAAGGAGGAGTCTCCATCCTTTTACGGCATCGAGTCCAACGAGCACGACGAGAAACTAGCTGAACTCCGCTACCAAGTCCGCGACAACTCCCCAGAACTAGGCTACCTCCCCTCTCCCACCACAGGTCTACGTCTACGCCTCGGAGCCTACCTAGCAGACATGGACATCAAAGAGCAAGGTTCCCTCGAGTTCGCCATCACCCGCAATCTCCGCACCAGCAGCTGGGGCGTGCGCCAAGCCCACGACTTCGAGGACGCGCTCAACCGGTTCTGGAAGACGGACCCCCACGCGTCTCTCGCCAAGGGCCTCCCCCTCGTCGAAGACGTAGAGTTCCTGGTCCTCGGCAACCACCGCCCGGACACGGAATGGGACGGGGACTGCTACTGGCGGGCCGTGGCGTACAACCTGCACGGCACGGACGCGGACTGGGCGATCGTGAAGGCGGAGCACCTGGGGTACATGTACCACGTGCTGACTCACAAGACGCACCCGCGGTACGCATACTACGACGAGCATCTAAACGCGATTTTCTTCTCTACGCACACCTCCTCCTCCTCCCCTTCCCCCTCTTCCCCCGAAACGGCGAGCTTCCGCGCGAACCTATGGCAGGTACTTCACATGCCGCACGTATGGACGCCAACCCTAATGCAGCAGGTCACGGCGGACCTGTACAACGTGCACATGGTAACATTCCACATGAGCCACGACGAGGACGGCGGCGGCGGCGACGTGAGCGACATCAGCGTCGTGGGCGCGTACAATGCCCGCCACATCTTCATGGCGCTTGAGAACGGGAGCCACTTCCGGCCGATGGTTCCGAACGAGTACTGGGCTTAGGAGTTCCGGTACCCTCGTGTGACCGCCTTGGCGACGGCTAGATTTGCAAAGACGGTCCTTGACGCTTCCGCTGCTAGGGGAGGTACGCTGAAGCATCCTTGGAGGAACCCCTGGACTGATGTGGTTCTGCCACCGGTTCCGAGAAGTCATGGTTGCGATGCGGAAGAGATTGGCTCCTATTTGTGTACCGAGCCCATGGTAGATGAGCAGAAGAGAGAACGTGCATAATTATAAGTATTGGTGCTATTGGCAGTTTTGTTTGCTTGACGGGCGGTATTAGGATTGTGCACAACGGATCATGAGAGTTCTAGCACATACACAGCGTGTTTTTAAGCAATTGTTGAATTTAACTATACATAAGTTTTGAATTGTCCGAAGAGTTCTCTTGCCAAACACCCACCGTCCAAAGGACGCGGTAATAAATACCTGGTTGACTGGCCTTCTATAATCGTGGTATCCCAAAGGGACGGTTTGATCTGCCAACGTTCCGTTCAGGGCTTTGTCCTAGAGGGACACTCAAGACCTGGCCATCCGAAGATAGCACCGTTGGGGAATGTGTAAGGGGAAACAGTTCAAGACACACTCACAACACGTCGAATTCCGTTTTAAAAACATACCTGTTGCGACAATCTTAATGTGGTATCTGACCTAGACCCGTAACGCTAGCCGTCATCCCGAAAAATGTCATAATAAAGCCATGTTCCGCCTCCTCCTAGACGCCATATAAAAACCCGTAGCCTCACCTCTCAAACTTTTCATGAATTGTACATTACTGCGAATGTGGCAGTTTAAGTCATAATAGTCGTAGCATTCCGGGCTGTCTAATCCGCCATATGTTGGAATAAGGGCGAGATGGATTCGCCATAGTGATTTCTTCGGATGGCCTCGGCCAGTAAATAGGAAAGGTCTAGAATGACCAACTTACTTGCGTTTTTGGCCCTCCTGTCGGGTATTGGGAAGCTGTTGGTCACGATGATCTGGTCGATACAGTCGCAAGCTTGCATCTGTTCGAGACAGTCTGCTCCGAACACACCATGGGTTGCCATGCAGTACACCTTCTTCGCTTTGCCTCGCTTGACGACTGTCTCAGCTGCAGCAATCCAGGAACCGGCCTTGTCAATCATGTCGTCCACGATCAGGACTGGGCGGTCCTTAACGTTACCAACTAGTGTGATCATGTGCTCGATCTTAGGGTCCCGGAGTTTCTCTTCCTCTTCATCTGATGACCCGCCCGCATCTCCTGAGCCACCAAGTGCATGCGGCTCGGGAGCAAAGAAGGAAGATGCGTGAGACTGTGTCATTGGATCGTCGTCACCTCCCTGGTAGGACTGGCTTCCATCTCCGCCGACATCTGACTGCGCCGGTGACTGAAAGTCGTCCGGCACGACGTGGCCTTGAACAAGTCTTCCTTGCGTCACTTCTTGGGCACGTTGGTCGTTGTAGACCTGTGCTTCATCGAGATTCTCCTCTTCATCCTTTAGCTCCTCAATAGGAGACGTTTGAGAAGGTGTATATGCGCGTGTATACGGCGAACGCGTGAGACTATTTGTCCGGACAGGTGGGGGGTTGGAGCGTCTGGGAGAACCTTGAGATTCGCCTGGAACATGTGACGATTTTGTCGAGTTGTTCCCGTCCGAGTCCCTGTCTTCCGAGATGGCCCTTGAACGTCGAACGCCATTAACGTACGTAGGAGTGTTATCCCAGCCATCAAGATGGTTCATAATCATACTCGCGGTCATATTGGGAGCTCGCTTGCGGTCTGTAGTGACCAGTCCAAAATTGAGCTTTAACGCATCCGCCAATGAAGTTACTCTCTTGGTTCCGCCGGGATTTTTGGATACAACGACAGCTTCCTTCCAATTGGGAATGTTCATTCGAATCCAGCGTGCGATGAGGGGCTCGGCGTGCAGGTTGTCAACAGGACACTTGAAGAAGCCCTGCATTTGGGAGGCATGTAGATCGACAGTAATAACATGCTTGACTCCAGCCACATGAAGTAGATTTGCTAGCATTCGAGCAGTGATGGCCCCTCGGTGCGATTTCTTTTTTGACTGCCGACTGTATGGAAAATATGGAAGGACGGCTGAAGAGAGATTTGCAATTAGCAAGAAGATATTCCTCAACCATGTCTAGCTATGAACCAAGACGATTGTCGATGTAGTATTCTGATACTCACCGGTAATCTTGTTCGCAGAGCCACCTTTGCAGGCTGAGATCATAATGAGTAGCTCCATGATGGTATCGTTGATGGTAGGGCTTCCAGACTGCACAACGAAGACATCCTTGTCTCGGACACTGGTCAGGATTCGGACGCTCGTTTCGCCCTGGAATTGTTACCAACAAGTTAGTAGACAGCTCTGCCATTTCGACCTCGCCCAAGCCTTTTTCCATTTTCCATTGGTGGGAGTAGAGGCATTGGGGGAAGGACAACACACATTTGAAAATTGAGATAGGTCGGCCTCAGCCGGTGTCATGCCCAGATTCTCACATATTTTGCCCGTGAGAGCTGGGCACGACGTGCCTGAGAATACCAGCGTTCCTCGCATTCTGTGGAAGTTGGAAAAAAGAAGAAAAGTTTTGGTGGAAAAGTCAAGGTTGATGATTTTATGTGGGTCTCAGGCAGAGCCGATAAGCATCT
Source organism: Hypoxylon sp. PDH2405 (assembly GCA_023628415.1). Lineage (NCBI taxonomy): Eukaryota > Fungi > Ascomycota > Sordariomycetes > Xylariales > Hypoxylaceae > Hypoxylon > Hypoxylon sp. PDH2405. The sequence continues at coordinate 223,357 of JAMAKT010000048.1, forward strand.
GAACATGGGCCATTGATCGGAGCTTCTATTTGGAGTGGGCTTGGAAGTGGGCAGCGTAGGACCTCAATTATTCCGGGAAGCAGCCCGTACTACCTACCGTACATCACCTGGGCGTAATTGCTGGTGGCCGTGGCCGTGGTAGTAGTTTCTTCTCTGCGCTTCTAGCCCTTATATTCATCACTGATTCGCTATATCCTCGGGAGGCGCCGTAGCTATCAGACGCTAGGCTAAATTCTATCATGAGGCGGGTACCAATACTTCTCTTCAACTGTCTCTTTCAAGCTCTAATTGGCTCGCAAATTTTCTAGGTTCTGATCCATTGGCACATGTGCAACTATCGATGTACCCAAGGTACCTCCTAGCTTGCTGCCCATCTGCAGCATTCCGTCTCTTCGGTCTCACGTTACTGGCCTTTTAATTTGTCCCTCTGTAGGTACAGATCAGCCACCTCATATCAATCGACATTTCTGTAACTATAAACGAAGACATATATATGATCAGTCAATATCGCCTTGTCACAATTCCACATCGTCCTAAATGGCCTAAACTAATCAACATCAAATTGCGATGGGAATCCGTGGCCTCAGCCAGGCCGTACGGCAATATGGGGTCTTCTCACCATTAAGTGGTGATAGCGTCGTCATTGATGGCCCCGCTCTTGTTCATCGCATCTCAGAGACTTGTATGAGGCAACGACCATCATCAAGCGGATTTGTATGTCATCCTCCCTACTCTCTCTTGAGCCGCATGGTCATCAGTTGGCTCGACGAGCTGAAGAGTTACGATGTGGATGTGTAAGTGACTTCCAAACTTGTTCGACAATTGAATAACTAACACTCAGTGGACAGGAGAAAAATTTACTTCGACGGATACTTGCCCCCAAGCAAATGGGAAGTGAGGCGCCAACGGCTTCTTCGCCAATCGCAATATATGAAGGCATTGGTGTCCTCTGAGCCGTTTGGGTCATCTAAAACTCCAGAAAATGCATTCGGTAGTTTAATAGATGATATGACCTTCACACGGCTTATTGGTCGATCACCATCTAACACATTGCCCCAACCGCCTTTTATGGTCCCAGCGGTACTGGAAGCTTTGAAAAGCAGTGAAGATTGGGGATATTTAGTCCTAGTCGTCCCTGGGGAAGCTGACATGTTCTGTGCGCAAGATGTCCGAGAGAATGGCGGCACTTTACTCACGAGCGACTCCGATCTGCTTATACAAGACCTTGGGTCTAATGGAAGCGTATCGTTCTTCTGGGACGTTGCCCCGGCTGATCCCATATCTAAGCAACTCGGGATGACAGCATGTAAAATGTCATTCCATGATATCAATGAACAGCTAGGGTTGACAAGCGTTGGGGGTCTTCCCCGCGTTGCCTTCGAAATACAGAAAGGCGGGATGGGGTTTGGCACGGCCCTACAGAATGCTCGAGACAGCCGTGAAGATACATTAAACTCCTCAGAATATCAGAGCTTCGTAGAGGAGCTCGAGTTAAAGGAGTACATACCCAGTTATCATCCGGTACTTGGCATACTTTCCGATCTAGACCCTAGGATATCGGAAGTCGTTATTCAGACTCTGCTTTTGGGGAACGGACCGGAATCTTCAGTATTAGATACGAAGAAATTACGAGGGCCAGAGACACTTTCCATATTTTTACCCATCCTAGTTGAAAATCGTGACAAGAGAAGTGCATGGACGGTGAGCACGAATGTCCGACAAGTTGCGTACAGCATTCTTCAGAATTTGATACATCAAAGATCCGGTACGATCATCGAGTATCGCACATTAGATACATCTACAACGTTAAAGGGGCGACAAATCGAAATTCCCAGTCAGGAAGAGACACTGAGTGATTGTGCTCAACAGGTAGCAGCATTAAAGAAGCTAACAGAAGGTTTCACATCTCTCAACATGCGATGGCTGGCATTTGCAATATACCAGGACGTCGAATGGTCCACGTCGGAACAACGCTCACCTTTATCGGCTGTACTTATTAACAAAGTATTAAGTCAACCAGAAGATCCAGATGAATATTCATGGGATTTGATACACTTCACAGCCCAAGTTCAGGCTTGCTTGTACTCGCTCAGGATTGAGAAACAAATCTTGGATGTTGTTCATTTCATGGGTCAAGATCTCCCAATCCCAGTGCAACAATTACGTAACTGCCTTGCATCACTCCCTCTCATCGCGGAATGGCCTACGGTCGAAGGCATGTTCAATCTTCTATCTCAGTTCGGCAAGGCGGGAGGGCTCACGAAAATCGCAAGTATGCTTGGCATCAAAGTAACCGAGCTTTCCACAGACTCCACAGGGCCTAAAAAGAGACGTAAGAAAGACCAGGAACTCCTATCTTCCAAACGACGCCAAAAGGATGTTAAGCGCTCTCCTTCTATCAACCCTTTCGCTATTCTCAGTCAAGCGAGCCAAGATTGACGATCGATCATCATTCGTGGGATGTCAAAATCCATGACAGCTCGTAGTCCTCTTTTGATAGATATCAAATGCGATAATTCAACACGTAGTCTACTTGTAGGAAGACTCAGTTCTTTCCAAGGCGGGTGAGCACAATATATAGGGCCGGTCCAAGCATGCTATGACAGGATGATAAGTTGACATATCCGAGACGGTTTTTAATTCCTTGGTCTCGCATCTGATCACTAGGGAATCAGTTAGGATATACCTGCAAGTCTGGGTGCATAATCCTAAGAAGGGAAATGTGAACGAGAACGAGAAGCGAATCGCACATTCGCATGGATCACCTCGGGGACCCAAGATTACCGAAGTCCTTCGGGGCCTCACTGCCTGGGCCTAATGAGTCACCTGAGTGCGCGACTGATTCGTGAATGCGGGGCTCGGGGACCATTCAAGACCGCGATCCTATCGTTGATAATGTAATTCGTCCCTTCTGGGGTCAAATGTTGTTGGTGATAATCGCATCTCCTCAAGCACATAAGAGCTTCTATTCAGCGTCGATCTCTCCGACTTGCCATACCATATTTAGTACTATCTCAAGCAGCCCACAACATATTCGATCATAAACAAATAATTATACCTACAGACCTGACTTAAAATGGCTACCACAGCATCTCTTCTGCCAACTTTCCCTCGAATCTTCTTCCTTTATCTAGAACCCGTTTTCATGTATGCTACTTGGTCTCACAATCATTGGATATTCGCGACTAACTTGTGCAGGACATATGGCATGCTGCAGAACCACGCCGCACGCCTTCCCATTTTTGAGCTTGCATCTACCAGCTCAAAACCTGTACCTATTCCATCCCTATTCATGCCTTCTATGGCCAATGGTTACCTTTTCAACATGATGCTCTATGGCCTTATCATACTACTGGCATCACCGCCCAACAAGCGCCTCCTACAGCTCCACATCTTGATCTTGATAATAGCCGACTTCACGCACTGGGCTGGGCTCTTTTCGACTATCGCCGAAAACGATCCTCGTGGATGGGCCGCTGTGCTTGACACTTCCAATTGGAGCCCCCAGGTTTGGAACTTGGCTACGTATCCCATAAGCACTCTGGCTATTAAGTTTGCGACTTTAGCTGGGTGGTTCGGCAAGATCCAGGGTTAGGATTTAAGCCAAGTGCCTTTGAGAAGTAGTCTGTGAGCGAGGTCACTAGCTCCCTGTCTTGCATTGATCGACGATTCGTTCGCGGTTTTATATTGGAAATGAATGTAGACGATATCGGTCAGAATGGGTGGGGAAATGAGGTATTGTGTTATGTTCAAAGCGATTCATTACGAATACCTAACACAACTCATGCTCGTTAAAAAGGTAGAAAATGCTAACGAGATACTATATATCAATTCCAACGTCTATACGATACCAGCAGACTATCTCTCTCAATATCCAGCATTTAACCCTCCTCGCTAGCCCAACCTACTCATCTCAAGGACACTCCTCCTGCAAGCAGTGCATTCCTATTAACCTAATAGTTCTGACCGCCACCAGCGATAGCAGTCATATTAGGGTTACCAGGCTTAATAATAGTCTTCTCCTTAGGAATAGCATCGAGCACCGCATCCGTCAAGTTAAGCGTATCCTTAATGATCTGCCTCGGCGTCAACGCCAGCCACTGGGCCGCGCTAATATCCGTGAACTTGTTGGCCTGCAGCACCTCGAGGAAGATTACATCGTCCGTCCCCGTGTTCTCGATGTAGTGCCCGTTGGACTTCTGGATGTACCCCACGTCGCCGGCGGTGAAGTCGTAGGTCGCGGACGCGGCTGGCGCTTGGTAGACTGTGATGCGCGCTGACCCCTGCAGGAAGTACGACCACTCGTCGCTGGTTGTGTGCCAGTGCACTTCGCGCATGGCGCCTGGCTCGAGAACCACGAGTGCGGCTGAGAACATGTTGGCTACTGGGAAGGTCAGCGGGTCGAGAAATTTGACGGATCCGCCGGTCGTGTTGTGGAATTCTTGCTGCGACCAGTGATAGGTGTATCCCGTAGGTCCCCAGAGAGCGCCGGCTGAGGATGTGATGTTCTGTTCCGAGATGTTGGCTGGAGCCGGGGTCCCGTTGAAGATCTTGATGCCCTGTTAGTTGCTGTGTATGGCCAAGAAAGATTATCTAAGGACTTACATATTTCTCCGCGTCGGGGATATAATCAAACGAGCTGACATCGGTCTGTAGGTCCTTGGCCCAGACCGAGATAGGCGTACGCATGAGCATCTCGGTAGCGAGGAATGTTTCTTGCTCCGAGAAGGTACCGCTGTCGAAGATCAGCAGGAATTCGGCGCCTTCGTGTAGGGCCTGCAAGCTGTGCGGGACGCCCTGTGGGAAGAACCAAACGTCGCCTTCCGTGACATCGTCGATGAAGCTAGCTCCGTCTGTATCGATTGCCGCAACACGGACTGAACCTTTCAAGACTAAGGCCCTAATTGTATATAAGAGGTTAGCTTTGGAGAGGAACTTAAGATGAATGTTAAACAGAGGCTGGTTATTGCGCACCATTCATCAGAAGTATGCCAATGCAACTCTCGGTAAGCATTTGGTGCAAGACGCATATCGACACCAGCCATCGCCGAAGCGATGGGAAGAACATCTTGGTTTTGTTGTCTAGCCCAGCCGGACTCCTTGCCTGAGCCGTATAGGTTGTGACTCAGACCTAGGGGCCACATAGCCTGCGGGACAGTACCCAGGTCCGTTGATGGAGGAGCGTAAGTGTCAGGATTCAACTTCTCATATTCGTAAGTACGCGGGCCTGGGTCAGTTACTCCGTAGTCACCCCGAATGGGCTGTGGGCCATTGGGGTAGTGGGCACTATTGAAGTCCAGGTATAGACCAAGGTCGGCGTCGGCTTCCTGGCCTCCTACTAGCTCTGGGTCAGGCACGATGGCTGAGGCACCCCCTGATACGGGCGGGCGTGATGCCAGGCCACCTTGTAGGTTCGTTGGCCCACGTAGATTTCCTACGGGAGCACCAGAATACGTTGGAATCGGCGGGTCGACGCCACCCACGGCTCCCATGTTGTCTTCATACTGCATCCTACGGCATGGGTTAGTGCTATTTTCTCTACATAGGAGGGACTATGAGTGTTACTCACTGTGGTGTTGGGAGAGCGAGTGCCAGATGCAGCAGCCCGGCACTTGCGAGACTCTTCGAGTACTTCATTTGAGCAAAACGTACTTTAGAATGAGAGAGTTGGTGTAGCTTTGAAAAACTGGTAGAAGGTTTGATCAAGCTCGCCTTGGATTCCTTGTCGACTTTGAGTGTGGTATAGAAGCTCCTTGAGAGAAGAACTCCCTACTGTCTTTATACTCGAATCCCCCTGACACCATGCGAAGTCTCCTCAGTGGAAGACGCATAATCTTCCTCATCATCTTGGCCGCGTTCTATGACTCGCTACTACAGACATTTCCAGGTAACACCGAACGTCTTGGAGGTGTGACAGCATACCTAGGTGGCCAGTATGTGATCAGAACGCATCTCCAAGGTTGTTACCCCTAGGACACCATTACTAACATCCTAGTATAGTCCAGGGCCATTTCCAGTGTGATACGAGACGCAACGGGTCAGCCGGTGAGGCTTTGACCCTGCTGCCACTGCTTCTATTCAAGATTCCGAACCTATCCCGTTGCGACAGACCTTGCCAAAGCTCGCTATCACAAAGCCTCAACTGCAAGCAATTCCGAGTGCCTCCGACAAAGGTCCAATCGTATGGTAAGATCTCCAACGGGTAGGACTTCCAAGCTAGAAGACTGGATTACTCATCCACAATTTCCAGGAAATATAGGTGATATGGACATACGGCCTATATCATGCAATCAATTATCACATACCAGTCTTGCTGACGTACATCAATGGGTTCTAGGGTGCCGCGTCTTGCATGCGTTAGTTCGGAATCTCGGGGTTCGTCATTGGGAGTCTGATCTGCAAGCATGGTTGCTCGGTGCAATTAGTTGAAGCCCGTCAGCACATGCAGCAGTCTTCTACTTACCGACAGACTCTACATTGACATCATATACGCTCACTGACCACTAAACGTCAACCGAATGCGAATCTCTCGACGCCCACCCCCTAGTACAGCACTGTTCCCCTATAGAAAATAACGTCCGTAAGCAGGCCTTTTTTTAGCGAACCGGCATGTTCAGCTTGCATAACAATGCAGAGCATATCTTCATTTTACAGCTTTTCACCTATCCGTTGCTAACCGCCCGGATATCCGATGGTTGAATATTACCCAAGCCTCTATTTCGAGCAACTTTCGGTGTTAACCAAAAACTGGATCGGATATAATCTATCGTTATAGAATCAAGAAGAGAAATAAAAATAGTTCAGTGAGCGTATACCCAGTACCAGCCCGATCTGTTGTAGCTGTAAAGGTATATCGAGGTATATGCCGAGATGTTCCAACCAAGTCAAACATATTAAACACTAGGTAAGGAATGCCCACGACTAGGTATTGAGGGAGTCTATAGAAAGCAAGGTCATAAACTCATAAGCATCCGTATTTTCATAGGCCATCATATAACACATCCCAAACCAGCCAGGTCAGCCCTCAAAGAACTTGACAATTTGCTGCAAATCCAGAACACCCAAGCCATGTCGTGGGTAGCAAATATACACCTGCTCGCCAAGCACGCCAAACTTCTCCCTGAACTGCGCCTTGCCGCCCAGCCGAAGGTTCCTCACGATAACATCGTACGTATTGGCCAAAAATTTGGCCCTAACGCCACCAAGATGCGAGCGGGGCGTTAACCGCTCCGAGACGCCAGCTCCGAAGGTGACAGGTCCGGATAGAGCCGACAGCGCCGTTTCAACGAGGACCTCTATGGTTCCGTTGGGCGCACTCGGGAAGTCGAATGCCCATTTGACTTGCCAGCCATGCCTTGGCGCCAGCTGAGCCAGCACAACTAGCGCGAGCACTTTGCCCTCCTTCTCGGCGGCGAAGTAGCGCCTGTGCTCACGGTCGACCCATGGCCTGACCTCCGTCAGGTGGACCTGCTTGCCCTTTTCCTCACGGCTAGCCTGCCATTCTTTGATCGCTTCGTCCGCGCGGCGTATAAAGTCTTCATCCGGCTCGACGACCTCATGGATCAAGATCCCCTCCCGCTTCGCCCGGCGCGCGCCGCGCTGATTTTCCGAGCCGTTATGGCTATCCGCGTCAACGCGCTGCTCCTCTACACAACTAAGCGTCCGCCAACCCAGCTTTTCGTCGAGAATCTGCCGTATTGGCTCCGAGACAAGCATCCAGACCGGCGTAAGGCGTAGATCCTTACGCACATAGTCCACAAAGGCCGGGATCACTTCGCCGTACTGTCTCATATCGCATAGCGGGTCCCCGGCAATCATAGCGAACTTGCCGTTTTGCCTGACAAAGCCCACCGCTGCTCCAGTTTTGTGCCGCCAGATCTCGAACCGGTCGTCGAGCCAGGATGTGTTCGTCGCGTCGCCGTAGTTAGCGATGAGCTTCCCGAGAGAAGGATACTCATCATTCGGATTCCGCGGTGCCATGGTGTCGGCGTCGGGATGAGGAAGGCTTGGCGGGCGGGCTGGTAGGGACTTAGGGTCTCGTGGGAATAGCGAGGCGTTTCTCACATCGTCGAGTTCGAGGAGAAGCATCACTATCCGTTCTAAACCTAAGCCGGCTCCGCCGTGCGGTGGCGCTCCAAGATCGAATGCTGCTAGGTACTCCTCCATACCCTGCTCGCTGATTTTCGACGCTGCCATACTCGCGCGAAGCTCGTTGGCATCATGGATGCGCTGTCCTCCCGTGCAGATCTCTTGGCCGCGCAGAAAGATGTCGAATGAGTTAGTCCACTTGGGATCCTCGGCCTTGTGGGTATAGAATGGCCTGGCATTGGATGGAAACCTATCCAGTATGTAGTAATCGGTCTGATACTTTTCCTTGACGAGTTCGCCAAGGCGCATTTCGTCACGAGTAGACAAGTCTTCCTCTTCGACCTCTCTGCCGTCTTGCCGAAGCATTTGAATACCTCTTGAAAAGGGTATGACCGGAGTTTCGTCCAACCAGACGAGATCCTTACTAGGCCACCGCTCCCGAATATTCTGGAGCTCGGGCATGGACTGCGCTGCAGTGAATATGGTTTTGAGGACTTTGTCTATAGTCTCTATGAGCTCTTTGTAGGACGCTCTCAAGGACATTTCCATATCAAGTCCCGTATATTCAGTTAAGTGCCTGTGAGTATTAGAGTTCTCTGCACGGAATACAGGCCCGATCTTCAAGTTAGGTGTCAGTATATGATTGAATTGCATGATAGATGTTAATGATACTCACCTCATAGACTTTCTTGAAGTCGGCTGATATAACCATCTGTTTTGCTAGCTGAGGGCTCTGAGCTAGATATGCTGTCCGACCAAAGTATTGTACCTGGAATACCTCTGAGCCGCTCTCGGTCGCTGCAGGTTGCAACTTAGGCGTCTGGATCTCCAAAAAGTCTAGTTCATCTAAGGCCTCTCGGAACTTCCGGACAATCATAGAGCGAACTCGGAAGACAGCCTGGTTGCTTGGATGACGGAGGTCTACTACGCGGCCCGAGAGACGTTGACGGAGTGCATCGGGCGGTTCATAGTTGTCAAAGGGTAGTTCGTTAGCCGGGTTTACGAGATGAAGAGAATACACTAGGACTTCTAGGTCCTGATATGTCGCAGAAGTGACGGGATGCTTTGGTTTTTGTAGAGTGCCGGTGACGTGAACGAGTGACTCGGGATGAAGTCTCTGCACCCATCGTATCATATATGGTGAGGCATTGGTCAACACACCTTGAATAGAGTCTGTCTGATTTCGAAATAGCAAGAAGTCTAGAGCTTGAGAGAGTTGTCTCTGGGTGTGAATCCTGGCGCGGAAGTTGACCTCGGACCCTACGGGCAGAGAAACAACCTGTTTAAGCGAACATAATTCGTGCGGATGGACGTTTTCACCGTAACGCGCTCTGGTTTCATCATCTTCCTCCTGCTCTGCCTCCTTGTCTTCTCGTTGTCGCCGTTGCTCTATCTCTTCCCGTTCCTGTTGACGATTCTCGGCTTTCTCAAGTTTCTCTTGTTGCTTAGCCTCACTCCGTTGAGTTGACTTCCCCTTTTCTGATGTGCCAGATCCTCCTTCATGCTTGCCTGACCTAAAAGGAGAGGTGATGACATTGGCAATATGAGCAATGTCGTGTTGTAGTGGACTTGGCATGATGGATCTTCTAAATAGATGGTTGTGGACTCAATCCTTACAATAGGAGACATCGACAGGAGGTTAAAGAATAGCGGCCGATAATAGCTTAATAGTAATTCATTTTTGGCAAGAAAGGGTCTAAACTAACGTTTCCCACTTGCTTCCCTGATACAGGGACATGAATGCGAAATCTGCAGTTGTGTCGTCATCTTGGCGTAAAAGGTCATCGATCTTGGCAGTTATGGGCATGTTTCCCAACTTCATCCCTACCAAGGAAACGATCGCACCTGCAGGTCGATCTAGATATCATGATGAGCAATCCCTTTTCCCCGCTGAGTTTCTATTCGATCGTTAATTTATTGCTACCACACATAATTCGTCGTTGATCAAGTTTCACAACCAGCTTGGTGAGCAGAGGGAATCGATTCGTCTGCAAGTAAAATTGACAGTAATGCGAGAAATTGCGCATCATCCAATCCTATTGGCCGTTTGATTTCAATAGGGGTTATGTTAATTCTGCGGACGAAGTCCCGGGATGACTCCTATTCACACATGCCTTTGGCCTCTGTACAGCGCTCAACAGTGCCTTCGGATCGCGAACCGTCCAGCTCCTACTGCGACTGAGATTATCTGCTTTGGTTCGGTACTTGGGCAATACCAAGGCGAGCAGCGGATAAAGGACAACGTATGGATATCACTTCAAGATCCAGAGAATCTTAAGCCAGGGATAATGCGACCTACACTTGAGGGATTTCATGGAGACCGGTTCGTCCTCAGTTGTGGAGAGCATGACACTCGGTAGGCTGAAGCAGTCATAGCCCACAACAACGTAGTATTCCACATGAAGGGCGAAACATGCTCGCGGCTTGATTTGGCAATTCCGAGCACTTTAACAAATCTATTTGATGCATCCTATCTGAGTCCGACGATTCCGCAAAGAGGGCTAGATTATATACGGCTCGTCTCGGGTCCTATGCTTTGTAAAATGCTATAGTAAGAGGTAAAAAATGTGCCTTAATAGATACGATATGTTACTTGCGGAAGACTAGATATGGATGGATCGAGGGAACACTGCTAGTGTCCGTTATTCTTATCATGCCGGCTTCCACGACTAGCCGACTCTGAATGTCTTCAGTTTCGCTCTTATATTCGTCCGTACCAGTCTGTACTGCTGCGTCACAAATCTTCAGGAAATCTCTGACGACCTGAAATATATAATAGGAATAATACTTTGCGAACTGAGAATTATACGACGGATTCTGACATTTGGAGAAGCTCGGTGGAGCCAAATTATGGGGCGGAGAAGACACTACGTGGATTACGTAACGGTTTGCATAAACTTTATTAGCTTTTATAAAACCGCAGTTTCCATCCAACGGCCGCGTAGTGTAGTGGTTAGCACGCAGGATTTTGACAACAAATTTCCTGAGACCTGAGTTCAATCCTCGGCGGGGCCTTTCTCATCACACAATTTCATTTTGCCTCAGTTTACTATTTGTTTTCTTTTTTATACATGGTAGGTAACAACTATCAATATGCGCAATTTCATTATACAATCAAGAATTGTGTAACATTTATGAGCATATTAACCTCAATCGTTCTTGCACTTTTTACACCGGATAGTTGCAGACCTCGCTGCGTACGGGACAAACAGCTGCAATTAACGATGCACATACCCTTAACTTCTGAATTGTAAGGATTTGCGAAACACAGGCAAGGGCTTGTTACTTCATAGAGTCCTCTCCTAGCCTATTGAACGACAATGTTGAAATATGGAAACCATTGGAACTAACAATCTGAGAAAGACGTTGGAAATACTCAGCTTTAGAGCTAGCCGGCGCAAACTGAACCGAACCGCTCCGATATGGGGGAGCTGGCGGCGGGGCAGCTTTCAATAGCTACGGCGGGGTTGAGCACATCATTGCGCTCTTTCGGCATTGGACAGGACAAAAGGGCTTGTAAATATCTACTCTGATAACTGCTTTATCTCTAGAAACTCATACTTTTCACACTATCTAAAAGTCAATCCTTATGCCCATCTTGCGAACTGGTCTCTCCACACTCCGGCACTTCATATTCTCATCGCGTCCTGTTCTACAGCCAAACTACAGTCACATCGGCATTATCAAGAGAAGAGCCATGTCTTCAGCTGTAGCCAAGCGCCTCGAGGGCAAGACGATCGTGATAACGGGAGCATCTTCTGGAATAGGAAAAAGCACAGCCTTCGAGTTTGCGCGGACATCACCTAAGGACTTGAAGCTGGTCTTGACGGCAAGACGTATCGAGACGCTGCAGAAGATCGCCCAGGATATCGTGAAGGAAGTCGGCGACGGCGTGAAAGTCCTACCCGTCAAGCTCGACGTAAGCAACCCCGACGAAGTCCGCAGCTTCGTAGGGAACCTCCCCGAGGAGTTCCGCAATATCGATGTGCTGGTGAACAACGCGTAAGTCTTCACTTATTTTTCGGGGTACATGATAAGAACCAGAATGAGAGGTGAAATATACATAAACTCAATCTAACAACCCCCAAAGCGGCCTAGTCAAAGGCGTAGCCCGCGCGCCCGAGATCGCCGAAGCGGACATGAACGTCATGTTCGCGACGAACGTGACGGGCCTGATCAACATGACGCAGGCCGTGCTGCCCATCTACCTGGCGCGGCCCGACGGCGGCCACGGCGACATCATCAACATCGGCAGCATCGCGGGGCGCGAGCCGTACCCCGGCGGCAGCATCTACTGCGCCACTAAGGCGGCCATCCGTAGCTTCACTGAGGCCCTGCGAAAGGAGCTTATCGCTTCGCGCGTTCGTGTGATTGAGATTGATCCTGGTCAGGTTGAGACTGTGAGTACATTCCTGCCTACCTAAGGGGATGGGTATATGCTGTAGTTGGGGACTAATGATGGGCTTTCTAGGAATTCTCTGTCGTTCGGTTCTACGGTGATAAGGCCAAGGCGGATGCCGTCTACGCGTGAGTGAGCCCATTTGCTTAATGGTCCGATGGTTCAAGAGTGCTGATATTTATGAAAGTGGCTGCGATCCTCTAACGCCAGATGATATCGCTGAGGTGGTCGTATTTGCTGCTGGAAGAAGAGAAAACGTAGTGATAGCCGACACTCTCATCTACCCCAACCACCAAGCCGGTGCTGGCACTTTGCACAGAAAATCATAGGAGATTATGAGAATAGGGAAATCCATGTATTTTAGCTATCTATAGAACTTGAAGTGAGTTCTACTAGAGGTGGTCCATGACGAAACGGGTCATCCGTCGACCTCTGAAATTAGACCTGTATTTCTCACCTGGGTTTGACTACGATATTATACAATGATCTACAAGGGGCGATGGACGACTATGAAGTTCACATTCCCAGACAGGAATCTATCGCCATGATCAGTTAGCTTAGTCGGATAATGGCTCTGAACCTGAATAGAGTTGGTGATATATAAAACGTTCAGATAAACCAGTTTACTCATTCACGCAAGTCGGCCCTCTCACTCCATGTCTCAAGACGAGACATAAAAGGTCAAGGGCACTGAAGCCAGCATAACATCTTCGACTAGCCCGAGCAAGAAGCCAGGTTGTCAAAGACAACTCCACAACCGATCATCGCATACCCAAGAGAGTATCTACGGTGAGGGAGGGCGGCTCGACCCGCTGTGAGATAGTTGAATGGATAAACAGTTCTCATCATGATAGGAGGGCTTGTGGAAGGAATAGTATTCCAACTTACATTCAAGATGGATCTGAATCCTCGGCTGGGTTTACCTATGGGTAACTGAACACTTCGTAAAAGTTAGCTTATGTTGGCCAGTTTGACAACTCAAAGCAACGAGAAAATAGATGATATAATCAGAATATGTTTTTGGTATATGGTTATCTTCACAGCGCTTCAGAAGCAGAACTGATAAAAAAGGATTCATCATGGAAAAAGAGGAGGTAGAAAAGCACGGGTATACTCACATAAACTGTACATCACTGATACTGGTTACTGTTAGAGATCATAAACCGTAGAATAAACTACCTAGATAGACTGTTAGTCGAAGAACTGGGCATAATAATGATAATAGCAATAGCCAGTTCATGCTTCAGATGGTAGTGCATGTTTGTTCAGTCCGCTCAGGTAATCGCGAAGAACAGTGGAATAAATTTCATCAGTAGCAAGGTAGCTCATAAGGAAGCCAAGCCTGCTGGGAGCTGTGTAAAGAGAGATAACATACCTTGAAATCAACGTGTGAAGAGCCAAGTTAGGCATTGGAATCGCACTCCAACCAAAGCATTCTGGACGTGCCAAATTGCAAACAACTAAGCGTCAACACCGGCAACTAATGCCCTAGGAGCTTGTATGAAGACCTGCGATTATGCAAATCTGTATCCATATTGCGGATAATGGTTTGCGCTTGTTGGCATCCAGTGGTTGAGCTTCCAGTCTCTGGTTCATGTTGAGGAGAGAGAGTGAAGGAAGAAATTTCGATTTTAAGGTCGCGGTTTAAGAAAATCTGCGGAAGACGGGAAATTTGCGGCCGGAGTTGGTCTGTGCTGAAGCTAAGATGCAGGGATCCTAGTGGGTATGGTGGGGCAGATTTGTTGCTTGGAATTTTCAATGTTCTAATTGTTCAGCTGCAACGAGTGCAAGTTGTGATATTGCAAGCTTCTAAGCAGTTAAGCACTTTAAGTCAGCCAAACCCAGCAGTAATGGCTGATCGGAGGCGCATAAACGGCCCAGTCGGAGCAACGGCTCCTCCGGTGTATGACCGTCCTCAAGGGAAAAGGGTAGCGGAATCTGGAGACGACAATGTCGTTCGAAAGATCTGTAAGTTACTGTTCGATTCGTATACGTATTGACCACTGATTTGGATCGCATATAGTCCTTAAAACTGGAGTCACTCCTTCGGCTTCTGGATCTGCATACCTGGAAGTGGAAGATCCGAATTCGAACCGCCCCTCCGGCACGAGCTTGAAGCTTACCTGTACTGTCCATGGTCCTCGAGCCCTTCCGCGATCAGCACCTTTCTCTCCTCATATCATTCTCTCAACACACGTGAAGTATGCGCCCTTCGCGACAAGACAAAGACGAGGCTACCTACGCGATTCCAGCGAGAGGGATCTGGGAGTGCATTTGGAAACAGCATTGCGGGGCGCAATTATCGCAGACCGCTGGCCCAAGAGTGGTGTTGACATCGTTGTCACTATAATCGAAGGAGACCAGAACCGCGACTCTCCCGAGTACGACAAAGACGAAGGTTGGGATATGATGAATGTCCTAAGTGGCTGTATAACAGTTGCCTCGGCTGCTATCGCAGATGCTGGCATCGACTGCGTAGACACTGTCGCAGGCGGCGTTGCGGCCATTGTAGCCAAGGACGCAAAGAGCCAGCCAGTCGTCGTCCTGGATCCAGATGTTGCTGCATATCACAAGATATTCGCAGCTTGCTGTGTTGCCTACCTCCCTACAAGGGACGAGGTCACAAATATTTGGTTCAAGGGTCAGCTGCCCACCGCGGATGCTATGATCTACAATAAGATGGTGGAGAGAAGCCTTATAGCATGTCGGAGCGCGAATCGCGTTCTCGTCCAGGCTCTCGATGAAACAGTTCGTCAAGTTCAAAATCCGTCTTGAACCAAGCGAACTGCAACGTCGAGTAATCATTACACCAACTGGTGCCTTCTGTGGTACCAGAGGACAACCATATTATTGCCTAGCTAGGCGGCAAAGGAAGCAAATGGGGATCATGACTCCCTAAGAACGTGAGTCATTTACGCTGAAGCCTTGCTTCTCGTGATTTTATATGCCTGACGAAGATACACCAGGGCATGATGCACAAGGTTGGCAAACTAATGATGTCGCATGTACAGAAAGAGTATATTGTGACGATAGATGAATAGCAAAAAGTCAGGATCTAGCAGACATGAACTGCTAGCTATTGTCATAATGAATTCTTCGTTGGTGGATTGTTGCCTTGATAGGGGATGATCATTATGAGCAACCGAGGTCACAAACGCGCCCGCGTTCCGAGGCATTCTAAGAATAGTGCAAAAGAGCTTGTTATCTTAGCCTAAAACACGACCGGCGCGTCTCAGTTAATTACGAACTCGACTTCTAGAAGCATGCGAACAGACAATAGACGCATCCCAGGGAAATTGAATTCCGTGAAGTATGTGACGAATGAAAGGCCAAGTCTACGGAAAGTTTAAAGTATTGAAGCTTGGTTCTAGAATGGGCTTAAAGTTCATGTAGGCGACCGAGCCACCTGGGGTACCTGCCTGGGCAACCCCAGGCGGCGACCCCAGGTAAGTAAAATAGGTGGGTAACGATGGCGTGCCTTCAGTGACCGTAGCTCCCCATGCGAACTCTCAGACATCCATCTACATCATTTCTTGAGCTACATCAAACCTCTTCTTAGTAGTGCTCTCAAAAGCAAACCTACAATATCCCATTCCAAACAGCCATTTGACGGGCAGTCGGCATGTATTCGTAAAGAATATGTATTGGCTAATTCAAATGTTTCGGAGTTCCTGAATGACCTAATTCCTGTAGTATCTGATTGGAAGCATCCAGATCCCACTCCGGCCGGCTCGGAGCCATTGGCCGAACGCCTCGATACCTACCCCAAGGTCACGAAATGGCATCGCCGGGTGCAGCTGCGGGCCCTGCACCTACGGCCTTCGACAACTCGAGCGTCTGGCATAATATCACCTCCTGGACTGTGCAGCACCTGAGGTATTCTGTTAACAACGTTACGAGATTCGCCCCGTCCCTCGAGGACCTTATTCTCGCTGGACCTAGGATGCTGACCAAACTTGGCATCTTATCCTTCCCCGATGCCGTCGATGGATTTGGACAACGAGTAATAGCTGACCCAACCGCCTCCGACGAGTTTTTCTTTACGACTACCACGACCGAAATGTTAACACAAGTTTCTGAGGCTGCAGCTAATGCTGCGAACGTGTTGGAGGACGAAGAACAAGACCCCGCCCTTTTGATCTCCAGATTCTCAGCCGATGGCACGAAGGGTTTGGGAAGTGTGTTCAGCTATGCTACAAGCAAGTGGGCGCTGTGCTGTGTTGCTATGGTTTGTTTGCCCGCCATCCGATATCGTCCAACTTTGATAATCGAAATTATAGTCATCGCTAATGCCCAATCTTGTTACAGGCTATCATCCTTAACCGCACACACATCTTCGCAGCCTCGCGAAGAAGATTACACTTAACATGGCCCGTACGACTCTTACTTCGCATTCTTCCCATCGTCCTCTTCGTGTACCAAGCACGACAGCTTTTACAATCCATGCAATGCCAAACGTCGCCCGATTTTGCCGAGTTGCGTTGGGGTAATTCCAGCAAAACATCAGATCTCATGTTTGCCCAACCCTCGGCGTACCTACATGGGCTCAGTACAGTCTTGCTCTTGGGTGCTAGCGACTATGACAGTTGTCGCGCCGTCCATATGATCCCTCCCAATAGCCAGGAGTACTCGAATGATCTGCGGGGCTCCCTATCCCTCCTATGGCCCCTCTTCGGGACGTTATGTCTGAGCCATTTCCTGGAGACGATTTCCTGCGCAGTACAAGGACGTCAGGTCGCCGTTGAAACCGGAATGACGCTTTTTGAGCACTCACTGGCATTCGCCGAAGCTGACGCTGCCATAAGCAACCAGCTCGGTTGGGGACTGTTTTCGAGTGGTAGCACTTCTAATGTGACTTACCAGCGTGCTTCAGGGGCAAGCATCGCGATTTCGAGATCCATGATCATGAAGCGAGTCAACACTCCTCCCGAGGTCCTCTTAGTGGCTTTCCTTTCGGCCATGAGCCACATTACAAGCCATGTCCTGGGGGTCTTTGGCCTGCAGAGTAGGTTTCGATTAATAAGTACAGGCTTTTGGGCTTTGTGTTTCATGGGCAGTATTGTGATAGAGGCCCTGGATTTTTCTCTTGACAATCCCTCGAATATAGGCCTATTTAGGTTTCCTACAGTCTGTATAATAGGCTTCATTCCTCACGTTATGGTTTTCGCAGGTACCATGGTATGCTTCGCGATATATGGTATCGCTTTACTCCTTTCCGCACTAGAACCTCCGGAACAGTTGAATGGGTCTGAAAGACCATTATCGTTTCGAGAGCGGCTGGCACTCGCGCATCAAAACATGCAAGCCAACATTTCGCTCTCCGATATTCGCATTTCGCGGGAGATGGATTTTTACACGGCACTACTTAGAACGGGTTTCGGTGTGATTACAATGGCAAGCGAGGCCGTTTATTTGAACGAAGATCGGGGTATAAACCTGAAAAATCGCACGTGGCTCGAGGAAGAGAGACTAAAGGAACTTGAGTCTCTACGTATGCAGTGGGCCGGGTCAGGATTAGGTGCTTCGCGGTACGACTCCGTAGGAGCTATAGGATTAGTGCCAATCAAGGACGGGCAGCTTAGGGCGTCAAGTGGATATGCACGAGAACGAGCAGCGCAGAAGATACCCAAAACGCGCATCGGAGAGAAGCGGACCAGAGATGGGGTTGGAGCGACCGAACGTAGTTCGCGCTGGCTTCTGGCTTTGGAATTTATTATGAATATCAACAGGCTTCTCGTGCGATGGGGAGCGTTGCTCCTCTTGAAGGGTCTAGCACGTATCGGGGTGAGAGCCCAGCCTCGCGTGCTGCTCTGGCTTTCTCGATGGCCGAAACAGGACAAGAAAGACGAGAAACAACCTACTACCGACCGCCGTTCCTTATTACCCGGCCGAGGCGGGAGGCACAACAGACTTTATAACGACGAGACTGCCGACGTGGAAGCCGAGGTACGAAGACGTCTCAGGATGGCGCCTGAAACCGCCAACCTACCAGACAAAGAGATAGACGCCAGATTATATTTCTCCTGGAAATATGGAGATTTATGGGGATCTGTCGACACGAGCGGTGACTGGGAGCCGAGTGAAAGTGACGATGAATGGGATACGACGAGCATGATTAATAGCGTTGTTGGAGACGAAGACGAGCAAGGCCAGTGGGTCGACGAGGACGAGGAAGAAGACGGTCAGAGAACACCCACACAATCCCGGCAGTACTCGGTATCGCGGGAGACAACCCCTTTTGATCAACCCCTGGCTATGGACGACCTAGCCAGGCTGCTCCGGCCCACGAGCCCGGAGGAGCGTCGCGAGGCACATGCTCTCGCCGCACACCTGACCAGCGATCGCATAATCACGCGCTCTCAGTACGCGCTCATGCAGCAGAACCAGCGGGGGCGCCTGCTCCTCCCGCGACAGCCCAACAGAGGCAAACTATCCGACGAAGAAGAAGCCGAGCTCCTAGAGGACCTAATCATCACGCGGCGAACCGAAGCCGCGCGGGAGCGCGAGCTCCTAGACGGGCAAGACGACGACGACGACGGCAGGGGCGGGCCCCAGTGCGTCGTGTGCCACTCGGCGCCGCGCAAGATCATCGTCTGGCCCTGCCGCTGCCTCAGCCTATGCGACGAGTGCCGCGTCACGCTCGCCATGAACAATTTCGATAAATGCGTGTGTTGCAGGAGGGAGGTGGTTAGTTTTAGCCGTATCTACGTGCCTTGATCGGCATGGGCATATTTCGCGTGTATACATTTCGGACTTAAGACTTCGGGTGGCTTTGTTGTATGAACGAGGGAAGGGACCTTTGTTCCAGTCGAAGTTTACCTACTTCTTACTTCTTTCTTGTTGCTATTACTCGGTGGCTTTTTATTTTCTTCCTTTTTTTTCGTTTTCTAGCACTCTAGCATTCGTCGTCTATCTATGGGCATTGATGGGCGCTTTCGCTTTTTGCGAGTTGATTGATGCATGAGACGACTATCTAACTAACTCATTGCAACGGCGTTGGGGTGTAAGTGGTTCATGAGGTTGAGGTTGAAGATGTAGGACTAGAGGTGCGATAGGGGTGAATATGAATATGAATAGATGAGATGAGATATGCAGTTGAACTTTGAAATTAAGGAGGATGGATGACTGTGAGGTCAACTTGTCTATTCTGCCTTCTTTTCTACTTATTACCACTTTTCTCGTGGCGGCGATATCCCCTTTAAAGAATTCGAGTTTGCAGATCGTATTCATTCATTTTGCGTCGTCCCAATTATAGGACCGCAGCAGTAGTAAGGAACACCTAAGCTTAAAACGTAGCATCGTTGTCTCTAACCCTACATAGCCGCCCATTCTATAGTGAACGCCCTTGCTTTTGGCGCATTGGGATTCGCTCCATCACTCTTCCCATCCTCCTCCCGCTGCAGTATCCCGCTCTCATCCGCCACTGCACCACCAACCAAGTACCCCTTCTTCACATTCGTACCTAACCGACCGCCAGCCACGAGATCGAGCATATTGATCTCCTCGTCCCAGCCGTAGCTAGTAGCCTGGAAGTGGCTGTGGAAGCGCAGGGGGTCGCCGGGGTACACGTTGTAGTCGCAGCCGAAGCGCAGGCCGGGCATCATGTAGTAGCCGCGGTCCTGGAGGTGCGCGTACAGCGGGTACGACGGCGGGACGTCGATGGAAGCTGGGGGTTCATCTGGTTTGGGGGAATGGGAAGGGGAGAAGAGGAGGCTGCTTGTTGTGGGTGTTATTGCGAAGGGGGCTTCTTCTGTTTTGGGGGGATTGGGAACGGCGCCACTTGACGGTGGTGGTGGTGGTGATGGAGGGTTGAAGAGACTGCTATTCAACTCGTCTTCTCCTTCCACATGCTTCTCTGGGGCGTTGCTACCGTTTGATACCCCGCCCTCTGGAGCTTTGGATTTTGTTTTTCCCTTCTTAATCACTTTCGGCTTGGTGCTCTCCTTAAACTCAGCTGCCGCTTGTTGCGCCCTCCTGCCCTCGGCTTTGATGGACTGTAGGTAGCGTCGACGAGCATTTTCGTCTAGGGTGGCGAGCTCCGCAGGGTGGAACGCAGCGTCATCTACAACGTAGGCTACTTCTTTATCAACGAGGACTTGAGCCTCCTCAGGCATCAGCTCAATAGGCAACCCCATGAAGATATTCTGCTGCGGGTTCTGAGGTATCGTCCCGACAAACACCGAGCAGATATTGTGGTGCCTCCGCAGATACATGACGTCGTCTATGTCGAAGAGCAGGTACCTGCCCGCGACCTTGGATATCCGCACGGGAGCACGATCACCTATGGAGGAAGCCATCTTTCACGGGGCAGCAATGCCTGTCTGCTAATGAGTCAGTCTCGATTACTTCACAAAGTTTGCGAGATGTAAGGTAGAAAAGACTTGGGTGATCATATTTTTTCCAGATGAGAGTTTGTCAACATTCTTATTTCAGTGGATTGACAGATTATTGATTGTTGTAATCATTTCAACTACAAGGCGCAAGAGAAATAGGAATATCGACGTACCTGCTGCTGTTGCTCGAGGTTGGAGGAACCGCGAAATTTGGATCGAGCTCCGCGAAGTTTTATTAGAAGAAAAATTTGGGGATCGTTAGTGGGGCTAAACACAGTCTGACGTGCGAATTTGATAAAACCCGCACGGTACCGTGCCAGTTCATCAGTACTGGTGTAAAATTCTATGCAAATTAAACAGCAGATAGGTATCCTCAAAATTCCATGCTTCCTTTGCTAGATTCCGATTTATTCTTCTCCTGTTCGTCCTCGCCAACAGGAGGTAGATAAAATGGTTTTATCACTAAACCTTTCGACCGACTTAAGCTGAACGAGAGATCCCCGTGAGCAGCATAAGCCTCGGAAGAACCTCCACCTTTTTCGTGATAAATTGGCAGACTGTGGACCTTTACGAGGCCTTGTGTCTGCTCATCAGATTTGGAGTCTGATTTCGAAGATGGTGGAGGAGCGTGAACTGCGCTAGATTGGAGGGGGATGAATTCGAAAACACCATCGCTTAACAGCTCCATCCATCGCGTAAGTCCTGTAGTCCGAGGATAAAGCGAAAGCGGCAAGGTTATAATAGCTGTAAGCCGAGTTGGGTATAGCCTTAACAATCCCCTGAGTGCGTGTAGGAATTGTAAGACCTCTTCAGGACGGGCAGAGGAACTAGAATAGCCCGTCGGGGATAAGAGACCCGGTACTATAACCCGATGGATCCATGACGGAGGCGAATTTGCTAGCTTATAGGTGATCTCCTTTATAAACTGCTTGAAGGGTGATAACGTACCCTTCGGAAGAGGCACGCCCGGTATGGTCATGGAGGGATGGAAGCCCATCTGTCCCTTGACGTTCGTAGGACTAAGTCGTTTAGTAAGATCGAAGGAGTGACAGAAAATTGAACTAGTTCCTGATGTAGAACTGCCCTGTCGTTGAATCGCATTTCTATCTCTCGGTGTTCCTCCAGATGCCAAAGCTTCATATCTCCAAGCTATCTTCATCTTATCATCCGAGGAAGATTCAGATTTGCTAGATGACTTCTTATCTTCGGTTGACAAGCCAGGGAGTTCATGACGCCAACCTTCATGCAAACCAAGGACGTGGATTTGGTGTCCCTGAACCATCCCCTCGGCGGCATAGTAACGGAGAAGCACCCCAGCAAAATCGGTTGTGCCATGTTCTCCGATGAGAAGCGAAGTTCCTAAGGGCAAACCAGCATGACCAGCAAGAAGACTGTCTAGAGACGCCGTTCCAGTAGAAGTGGTTGGGCGACCATCAAGAGGAGACGGTCGTACGCCAGGAATGGGTGCATTCTCAGTCTTAGGCGAAGCAGACTGAGATGAATTTGAGCTGCTTATCACAGCATTTCTCTTCCTGAAAGACATGACTCCGGTACCAGGTCTATCAGATTTTGTTTGGTCAAAGGAATAACCTTTTCAGACCTAGGCAAGGCGGGGGAGATGATGTAACCTTGGGTTAGGTATCGATTTGTAGAAAAAGAATATCTGCAGCTCCCCATTGGACTGTTTTCGTGCTGCAGATAATTTTGCCTTTAGCTAAGCCGGCCATCTAAGGCTTAGCGGGGTGCACAGCTTGTGTGCACTTGGTTACCTTAGAGGAAGGTAACACACCCACAACTTTAGAAGACTGTGCTCTCATTACTAGCCGCTAAAACAGAGCCGCAGGAGCCGCAAACCCCCTGTAAGTTACAAAGGCTTCACCGCTTTCAGTGGGCACCCCGCATTACCTGCAGAATTCCTAAAGACCTCCAGCTCTGCTGTCGCAAAAAGGAAAAAAATAGAAAATCTACTTCGCGAATCCCAACACACGAACATCCATCAACTCACCCGCGTTTCCAGAACCGACCTCTCCAGACAAAACCACCCACTCCCCAACCGTCGCCCAACCAACCAAACCAGAAAGTCAAAATGTCCAACCTCGCAGCGGGCGACGCCCAGCTCTTCGAGGACACATTCACAGTGACGCAGTTCGACCAGAGCAAGTACGACCGCGTAGCGCGCATCGCCGCGACATCCACCGACAACCTAACAACCATGTCGCTAGACATCAACACGGAGCTATTCCCGCTGCGCGTCGGCAACAACATCGAGGTTTTGCTGGCGACCAGCTTGAACCTGGACGGCACCAAGGACGAGGAGGAGGAGAAGGGCTGGCGCCATGTCCGCGGGGAGAGCAACCTCGCGGATATGTACGACTACGTGTGCCATGGCAAGATTTATAAGTTTGAGGACGGTGCTGATGGGCAGACTATGTGGGTGTTATCTATCTTCTCGCGTGGTATGTTATAACGCGAGGGAGATTCTGGCTAATGTGATGGTTTACAGTCGCGCGTACATCTCGTTCGGAGGCCTGTTGATGCAACTGGAGGGTCCGTATAAGAAGTTGACTCCCCTGCGCGTCGACAGCACCTACCTCCTCATTAAGAAATGACCTCGTCATCCCAACGAGCTCCTCATGTCCCGTCAACGAATTTACGACGGAGTACGAGTTGGTGGGAATTGGAATTTTAAAGGCGAATGGAAGGCGAAAACATAGAGTGGATAATCATTGCATGTTACAGCTACATATGGGTAGCAATAGACGCTGGTTGCGGGCTAATCTATGAACTGCTAGAACTATTCACAAGCAAGCAATCGCTAGCACTGCCCGGGTCGACAGTGATATCTTCGAGAGAGAAAATAACAATAGGGGAACTATTTTGTTTTCGAGGGGCCAGCATGGTGCGGGCCAGGGAAAGGAAGTTTTCGATGCAGACGCTGCACAATCTCGTCGTATTCAGGTTCATTCTCCGGCGTTATGATCTTGTGGCGGATGAAGAAGTCGATCAGGATGAGCCCGCAGTTATACTTGAATCGGCCTTCGGCAAGCTTCTCTCGCACCTCTTCCACCGTCCATAGGTAGAAGCCCGCAACCTCGCCGTCCTTGGGCCGAGGCTCAAAGTCTGCCGGTAGCTCGATGTCATAGACCCATTGAGTTTCGGGATAAATCTGACCAGCCTCGCCGCCTGCTCTCTCGTCCGTGATGTGTATATAAGTGACAATACCCGTGAATTTGGCCCGCTCGCGCATGAAACTTTCTGGAATATCGGCTTCCTCGTCTGCTTCGCGGATAATGCATTCGAAAGGGTCTTCGCCCGTCATGAGACCGCCCGCAACGGAATTGTCCAACATGTTTGGATATGTAGACTTGTTAGCAGCTCGTTGAGCCACTAAGATCTTCATGCCATAGCTGGCCGTCTCATCCTTGACGTAGGCCGTCATGTGCACCCCGTATCGCATAACCCCTAGCAATCCGGTGCCACTCCGTTCGACACTGTATAGAACTTGATCGTTGCTACCGTAGACAGGCCAGAGCTCGCTACGCCACCCTTTCAGTATATCAAACGCCTTGTTCTCCCGCCAGTACCTCATCAAGTGCGCCACGAACGTGGTTCGTTCTACCTCAGTAGGAAGCTCGAAAGCACGCACCGTGCGCTTCTCCTCATCCACGGTGACGGGACCGCGGATGTGCTCGGGGGTGTTGAGGAGTTTCTCAAGGACAAAGTCGAGCATATATCCCAGAGGCTGGCCATCTTTCCAGGTCAACGTGTACAGCTTGCCGGTGACAGCCTTGTACGCCTCTGGTTCCTTATCTGGGTAAGGAAAGCTACACTCCCAAGGATGTTTAGCTTAGACATATTGGTCCTTATATAGTACAGGGGCTCGGCTTACGCATCTGCCTCCTTCATAAGATCGAGGTTGCTCATCAGGCCTGGCATTTTGGCGGTGTCTCTGAACTGCTTAACTATGCGGTATATATTGGACACGGCTGTGGCGGAGCTGTAAAGTTTATAGTGAATACGTGAATTCCTTGCGGGTATGATATATGAAGTAGTAGTGAATGGCACCTGATATCCAAACGTGGTGAGTTGGTGAGTATTCTGTTGAAGTAGTAAAGAGAAAAATCTCGCCCTGTGGCGCTCAACAATAAAAAAACAGGTTTGTAGTTTCCTCCTTCCCGGAAAGCCAGGATGCGGCTGACACTTCAAGTTGTTCCTAATGGTAGTTGCTCTTTGAAGGATGAAGGCACTATGCAGGCATCTTGACATGTCTTGAAACTCGATCAGGGCCGCGGTAGAGCCCCAACAATTTTAAACTGGCACCTATTCGACAGATAAATAAGTACCGCTTGATCAACAGAACAATTCAATTATACCGCTATTTTGAACTCGACTTACCCACATTGCAAATTGAAATTGCAAAAATGAACGCTCACGCGAGTAGGAAAGGGCTCTGATTTTAGTCTCAGATGAGGCAGTTGAGGTTACACACTTTGTGTCTTAGGTATAAGGTTGAGATTACTATACTGTTGTTACCGAATACGGTAAGGTAACACGGCGGGTACATGCTGTACCTACCCTACCCGCAGCGCATTCTCTTGCCCAAGTGCCCCTCCACTGTCACACGATGACGTCGAATCCGATAGGCGGTTTTCGAAGCTTCATGATAATGAATTTTCCCTTGCCAATTCCTTCACGTTCCACTTCCCGGTATAGATTGAACCCTTAAAGGGTCCTGGAAAGAAATCAATTGGCACTTTCGAAGTCGCAAAATCGCAATACCGCAAACGGATTGCTTCAATTGCCCACCTAGCTATCTATATACCCTCTTACTTGCCTACTTCCAGGTTTATATCCTTACATACCTAACACAAAGAGGCGCAACAATATTATAAAGAAATATACACAACCTACACCGTCGTCCACCATCCACCACCCACCAAACACCCCCAATGGCCGCGCCCGCACCCACCCAACCGCTCTTCGGCCTCGTGCCCGCCGGGCAACCACTAATCACAACGCCATCCTCGCAACCAACGCCAACATCCTTCCTCTACGCAATCCCGCACTCCATCCCCACGCCCGCGAACCCGCACCCCAAGCCCTTCTCGCACCTAACAGTCTTCCTGCTCCCGGGCGTAGTCCTACTCGAAAACACCGCAGCCGCCATCTACATCGCCCTGAACCCAGCGGCCCTCGCCTCCGGCAGCGAGCCGCCGAACTTCCGCTTCTTAGGGGGTATTGGGCCGGGGAAAGAAAGCGCAGTCTTCAAACTCTCCCCGTCGAGCAGCCCATCCACAGCCGAGGGCATAATAATCGGGATCAGCATCGAGGACGCGGGGTCCGTGGCGGAGCGCATCCAGCAATTACAAGCCGAGTCCGCTACAGAGACAAAAACGGGGGCTGGGGGGCAGCCGTCGACGCAAGTGCTAGCGCAGCGCATAATACAGAACGCGTTCAACTTCCTAGCGGGGTACAGCGGGAAGGTGGGCGCCGAGGGCGTCGAGGTGGTGCCGTTGAAGGCGTTCCAGGAGTGGTGGCGCAAGTTCGAGAATAAGGTTCGGAACGACCCGACGTTTCTTGAGAGGGAGCAGGATTGAAGTCTACATTACCTATCCAATGAAGCTAGTAAATGAATGAATAGAAAAAAGAATATATTAAAACACTAAAAAAGGGGGAAGGAAGGGTATTAGAATAGCAGAGGATGGCGCTGGGGAAAAACGATAAGGAAAAAAAAAGGAGAGGGTTGAGAATGCATCAGCCGCGAATCGAACGCGGGGCCCATCGATGGCAACGATGGATTTTACCACTAAACCACTGATGCTTGCTAATGATCACTAGGCGAGATGAAGAAAATTTTCTTCTATTGCTATATATTTAAAATCGCGCATTTCGAACTTCTGAGATGGCGCTCGCTTCGTTGCAAAAGGCTAGTCGAGCTGAGATTTCGGAAAGGGATGGCGGAATGGTTCTCAAAAGGGACAAGGACGAATCTCGTATCGGCTTACCATCTCCTAGTCAATTAACTCAAAAATTGCTGGCGAGAATGGTTGGGTATCTGTGTTGTTTAAAATATAGACGATTTAAGGCGTTGTGGGCCTGTAATCTACTCTACATGATTCTTGCAATGCTAGCACTCCGACATCACTCAACAGCGTCGACCAACCTAAGTTCGAGTTTGTATATTTAGACCTCGTAGGTCAATGTGGTTCTGTATGAACTTGACATCGAACTCCTACAATGCAGCAAGCGTGCTATGCTATGAAGCCAAGGTTCCCTTCCAATAAAGTCAAGGTGCTTTTGCTCCAAGTTGACCTAATAATCTAGGTCCATTCCATAAAAATCAAAAGTCGTGGCCCTTCGTCGCCTGAACTCCTTTGCCCTAATGCCTTATCCTGGTAACTCCGATCCTGAGCCTCCAAGTAAAAGTGTCGCCTGAACAATGCACAAAGATTGTTCATTTGGAATGAGAATACAATACATCCATACTTTCACTAATCCTCCGACAGGGGGCTCATTAAGGGGCTCTTTAGTCTCGTAGGGCTGGCCGCTCGACTCCTGCGGCCAGCATTGAGCATTTGTGGGAAGAGTCTCTCGCGACTTTCTGTTCGAACCACCAATCCGCTTCGGTCAAGAGCGTTGCCTGGATGGGCGTGCTTCTTCAGGTCGTCAAAGGATCCTAAATTCAGCTTCGGCGTAGCGAGGCCCGACGATCGACCGACTCTTGACACTCCTCCACTACTATCAGAATGATCGCCCTCATCCGACGAGGCATCGCCCAGTTCGAATTGGTCAACATCGCCTTCTTCCAATACTCTTTCATAGCTATGTGATCCATGGCCAAATAATTTGTGGGCGATAGCGGAGAGCCCAAGACCGACTTTTCGAGGACTACTTGGGCGCCTACGGCGGCGCAGGATCTTGTTGACTTTACCATACAGCCGCATCCGTCGATCTCTCTTTCGAAGTAGGAAGGCGATGAACAGGAATATTATCAAAAAGAAAAAGAACCCAGACGTCGACTTCGATTTCGCGTGATCTATGAGATCTTCGGCGGTATCACTCCAGTCGTCTTCGTCCTCGATGGCTGAAGTTACATTGTAGCTGGACCCAGCGTATTGGAAGTCCGAAGGGATACCCTTTACGTTGCTTCCGAATCCTACGGGAAGACGGTAGTTATCCTTAGGAGGGATTTGGCCGGATGCATAGAGCACCATCTTCCCGAGCGTCCAGCTAATCTCGATCTTGTTAACCTCATCAGCGGCTTGGAAAGGCCTGAGAAAACCCTTTTCCTTGGCAGCCTCCCCAACTCCCTTCGTGATGTTGATTCCTGGCGTCGGAGTATGTTCTATGCCATATCTGGGTATGCCGATCCCTTCATGTAATACACTGATCAACCAAGATGCCTTGAAGCAGGCTTCTTGCGCTTCCTTTCCGTGATCCTTCTTTCGCGCTTCAATATTCGACTCGATTTCCTCCCAACGTTGACTGCAAAATTCCAGAACTTTCTTCTGGTATGTGTTAAAGTCGTACGCGGTGTCGTCATCCTTGTTCGCAAAGACACCGTGCGTAGTATGCCAATATTCGGATACTCCAACAAAGTGGTTTACATCGAAATCTATAGGTGGAACGTGCTGGCCGTTAAATAAGCAAGGCTGGTCTTCGCATGGCATGTCTTTTCCTAGCAGCGGCTTCGTTCTTCGTAAGCATTCGTCGAATTCGCCTGTGCCGACTAGTTGCAACTCGTTCGAAGTCCCTTCGACAGCCTCGCCTTTCTCATTCGTTCGTAATCCCCTTGGCAGACAAGGGTCGGGTACTTCATGCTTCCCATCAATCAGAAATTCGTCAATCAGGGCCTTAATGTAGCGCTGGCGCGCTTGATTAACTCCAAACCCAAGCCACGTCGATGTAAAGACCTTGTATTCCTTGGGCGCACCATTTAAACTTCGCAGTCGCAGCAGTTTGAGGTCGTTGCCGTGTTCTTCAGCTACGGTGGCATTGGGCGCGAATGCGATTTGCGCGGAAGCGCCACCCATATCTAGAAATCCATATGTGTGGTGATTCTTACCATGGGCATGGCCTTCTGGGTCGTCGAAGCCACCTAGAAGGTAATTCGCTGCTATCCATCCATATAAACCTTCCGTCTCACCGGGAATGACTTGGATGTGTGTGTCGCAATCGGGAAGAGAGAATCGTGTGTTGGCGCGAAAGTACGAGCAGGTCTCCGTTATAACTGCGCGTTGTTGGGTAGGGGGTAGCAATCGCATGCCGGCAGTGGCCATGAGAAATATCGGAGTGTCGGCATGTTTGTCGTCGGGGATGACATCGAGTGCTCGTTCTACTAAATCCTGCAGGTGATCCGGTCCAACGTCTTCGGGGTGGTCGCCAAACGTCGAGATTCCAGGTCGTATCTTTTTCGTCCATTTATCTTTAGTGACAATAGTTGGCAAGCTATGTAATTCTTGGTACGAGGCTTCTTTGAGTGCTTTTGCGGGATCTAGCCATCTATAGATGTGTAGACGCGTTCCCGAGGAACCGGCATCTAGAATGACACCCCATCGCCCTAATTCACAACAATTCTTGTCAGAGGTGCTGGGTGATGGATTGTTTGGTGGATGGAGTAAGATACTTACATTTCTTCCCCATAGCGATGGAGCTTTAGCAAGCTACAAGATGGGCTCAAGGATGAAACGGGGCAAGATGCGCGATTGATGCGATGTTATTCTCGGTGCAAGTCGTAGAACATTAATATCGCAGCATGACTCCAATATACGTAAATGATTCGGCGACAAATCGGTGACAAAGACGGCGCAACCAGTGATACAAAGATGGTGTGTGGTGTGCTGATGACGAGTGGTTTCAAGGTTTGTTTCGAGATTACGCGTTCGGGATGTCTGGAGCCAAAAGGTATCAAGGTGGTATGTATAAATGGCGTATTAGGATAAAGGGGGTACGACAGCCGTACGATAGCGAAGGAAGAGAACGAGAAACAGTTTCGGATAACGAGCGAGGGGAGCGAGAGTTATGTCAGACTGTTAGACTTTGGTCAGACAAGAATTAGGTTGTCTGTTTGTCAAAATTGTTGAAACGAAAGTGCACCTTTGCAGGTGGTGGGTTATTTGGGATGACGGGAGATCGACTCAAGACAGATTGTGCAATGTCTCTGGGACAACCCATGGAGAGAGTGCTTCTTAACAGGCTAAGGAGCACCAGAAACAAGAGGCGAAGACGATGGCGTGGGTCTTAGCTGAAGGCTGGGTTGATTTCTTTTTTTGGCATGAATTGGTGGGTACTGCTTGCATTAAGAGCCAGTAAAAAACAATGCGCCATCATTCGTAACCACATGCAGTAATACCGAAACTGTGAGTAGCGCGAATGTACCGCCAAAGTACCCTCTTCGGGTTTGATAAGTGGGATAAGTGGAAATCCACCGGAATCTCCTCCAATCTAATTCCACCAAAATTTCCAACACGTGCTATGCAAATGGAAATGAAGGAGGAGCCGAACTCAACCTTATCAACTGGGGTATTATCACGATCAATACTGCATGTGCTTGATAGGTTGCATAAAGAATGGATAGCTCACTGATTGCATCACTTAAGCTTACCTTACATACCTGCATACATAATATACATTGGCGCAGCAACGCTCCTTAACTAACTTCAGTCGAGAACTTTTAACATATGGAAATCGAATATAACTGCTATTAATTGCCATGGCAACATTTTATCGCCACATTCGTAAAGATAGCAAAATCAATCCATTGTTATCAATAACCTTGTCAATCTGGTCCTGCGGGCATAGAAATACGAACCAAGCTGCCAGGCACATCTCGAAACAGGTCGAAATCCTCCACTAATAAGATGTTCGCAGCCAAGAAACCGGTCCGAATGTGTACAGATTGATCAGATACCTCTTCTGTACTCGACAGGTACCTACCCACCAATTCGACTCGTACTGCATGTCGCTAAGACGGCACCATCCTGTCTGCAATAAAAAAAAGGCACTGCAGCCATGTCTTCCATGTTGCTACTAACACTTCAGGCTTGTGAAAGTCAAAGGAGGGCGGCCCGTCCTACGTAATTTTTAACTCGCGTTGTTTTAATCTTGAATCATGCAGCCAATCCCATCGCTCTTCGGTGCATCTTTCTCAACTATTCGTCCTGTTTTTTGTTTGCTGCGTCGAGGAAATCCAGTCTATCTGGGGGAACAAGGGAGGGTTGAAAGCCAGGTATGCAACTTGAGAGACAGACAGCTAAAGCTGACGTAGTCGTTGGTCACAATGTTCATTGGCACCAATCTTCTTCTCCGGACCTAATTGCGAAACTCACCGAGCTCCTTGCTTTCGTCTTCCTCCGAGTCGGCTCCTGCTGGTCCCGGCAATGATCTTCTAGATATGTACCTGGCATGCTGCCCGTCACACGTATCCGGACAATCATGAGGTCTCTCATTGACTTCCGTCTGAGATAAAACCCCATTTTCGGCACGCCATTGACGGGCACAATTACACCAATGCTCGCGGCTGATTGCTGATCCATTTTGACTGCAACGCTCGTATTATTATCGTGGTAGACCATGGACTAGGTATGCTAATCCTTGTTACTTTATAGTAGCAGCAGAGATAAGGTCACAAAAGTCGGAAGCAGAGCTGCAACTACAAGCTCCCCATGCTCAGTGAAGATAGGTGCATACATGCATGCAGCATCCAAGCGAAGAGCTGCAGTTCGAAAACCCCACTAGGCTTTGAATTAACCCATTTCAGGCGTTGGTAAACATGTAACCTAAGAGAAGCTTAGCCGTAGCTCTAGAAGCTCCCTCTAGTATTGCCTGGTATTGCGACTCAAAACAAAAACTGACCGCTTAACAAAAGATAAGGCTGGTCGAACTACCTTGGAGAACGTGGTAGTAGTGTACTAGGCAAGGTCCATCGCGTTCGAATTACACCGTGTATCGTAAAGTAGTAGAATCCGCAGTGCCCAGAGGTCTAGGTCTCATTGTGCACGTATTTCGTTATCTACTTCCGCTCAAGCAATTCTAGACGCACCTACCGGCAGACATTAAACGCGCTTAGCATATCGTTTAGTTATCGACATTATTCAGCAGCTCATGTACAAGATGAATAGAACTAGAATGAAATTCCGTCAAAATGAAGTGCCGTCTATACAAAACAGCTATGAGGGGCAGCTTACGAAAGCTCAGTTGCGTATTACGAAACAAGGTTACTCCTCCGAGTTAACGCTTCACGGCAATAGATATCGATGTGCTCAAATATCCTTCCTCGCTACCCGGGTGCACACGTTAGACATGATGAGATCAGAGAGACGGAAATCGACGTATCGGACGTCTAGACCTTATGAATTTACCATATGATTTCCTAAGATAGCATCAAGGCAGTTGGACAAACCGAATGATTTCGATGTTCCAATTCCATAGTCTACACATTCAACCACTCTAGAATAACATCTGCGGGCTCGCTCTGGTATTATTATCTAACTAAACAAAATCCCAAGTATCAATAAGAGGTATTCGAACAAAAAACAGTGAGCTCATCGCCTCTATAAGTCTTCTCTTCCCCTTCCCCCTCCCCCTCCCCCAAATATATAACCCTACTCCACCAACCTAGTAAGGAATACCATTGGTCATGAGCTGGAACTGGTCGTACACCATAGTACTATAGCTTCCGGCACTCTTCCTAACCAAATCCCTCACGAACTCAGCAGCTTCGCGCTCGGTGCGCTCAAGCACGAAGCGCTCCTTGAAGTAGCGCACGCTCTCGGGCTTGAAGCACGGCAGCCCGCTTTCCATCATAAGCAGGACGATCTGGCTGAGCTTCTCTGCATGCGGGCGGCAGGCGAGGAAAGACTTGATGCACAGCTCCTCGAACCACTTGAAGGCCTGGTGGTCCGTGCTGCCGCCCATGACGGCGAGCATCTCGCCAGTAAGCTTGAAGGGGGCGCGCTCGAACTTCATGCCACCGGGGGCGATGTCGAAGCAGAAACCAAAGTCGATGTGCAAGATGTGGCCCGCGTCGTCGATCATGATGTTGCCGTTGTGGCGGTCCTTGAACTGCAGGAGGAAGGATATTATGCTGTACGCGGCCATGCTCTTGACGAAGTTGTTGCGCGCGTGCTGGAACCGGAGCGAGTCTTCGTTGCCGTACTTGCTGATGAAGTAGTCGTACAGCCCGTTCACCGCCTCACGACCGAGCATGTCTCGGGAGATGGAGTTAGGTAGCACGTCGATGACACCGCAGCCCGGAGCTGTAGCCGTCACGCGGTACGGGAACACGAAGACGTCTAGACCGACGTTGTGGAAGATACCACGGAACGCGGCAATCATTTGTAAAGCCAACACATCTTGTCGGCAGTCATCACCGACCTTGAAGATAGCGCTTTGCCAGACCTCGATAGTATTTTCGGGCGGTGGCTGGCCCGTCTTACTCATCTCTTGAGCTTGGTCTTCTGTCTCCTCAACGCCACCTTTCGCCTTCTTGATACGGAATGTGGCCATGAATGGTGCTTTGGCATGCGATTGGAGTGGCTTGCCAGATTTACGATCAATGCCGATAACGACGCCATCGGGATTACTAGGTAGGTAAACGCCAACATCGACTTTGATCTTTCTAAGTTCCTCTTCGATCTTTTGTTTCTTCTCCGGCTTATCGCGCTTGATTAGCGGCTTGAGCTTGCCAGATATACTAGTAACCTCGTCGAAGAAAGCGAACTCTCTTTCATAGAAACTCCTGTCTTCATCGGAGAAACTGCCAATCATCTTTTCCATCACCTTGTCAAGTGCAGGCTTGATAGCATCAGGCTAGAGATATGTCAGTAGAGCGCGAATGGGCCTTTCGAGGGATGAGTCTTACAATAGTAGCATCATCATCCTTGTATGAGTTCGCTTTCATATTCCAGATGATCTGATGAGCAAATAATTGAGAGAATTGTGCAGTTTCAATGATGTAACGCTCCACGTATCCAAGAGCGTCGAAGCGAAGACTTTGTACTATTTGTGGCACGTAGAAGAAGGTCACATCGACTGAGTGATACTCTAGTGCTCTCATGGCATACTGGATGAGGAATGGATGGTTGCCATACGCTGGTAGGAAATACGTAACAGCTGTGACGGGATTGACGGGAGCCCAGAAAAGTAAGAACTATGTTGGTCAGTGACTGAGTAGATATTAGAGAAGCGAAATGTGTAAATATGATGATACCTTAAGCTGGAACCGGACATCAGGTGGCAGTTCGCCTCCTAATAATATTGGGAGGGCTTCGGGTTCAACGATAGCCCTGGCTGGGAAATTCAGCAGTAACCAACGGACTTCATTATGTACCGCTGGGATCGAAAATCTGCTCACGAGCTGGATTGCTAAAGAAGGGTCCTCGGCCCAGGCGAGTCGAACGAGTGGTTTCAGCGTAGTCTACATCTCTCCGTCAGCATAAGAAATTTCGTTAAATCGGATGCATGGACTTACCTCAAGTGTGGTCTTAGTATGATGTGGCAATAGATGACGCTGGTGACCGTCATTGAGTGGGTGAACCCAAACATTCAATCTAGTCTGTTCACTCTCGAGCAAAGTTTGAAATAATGTCTCTTTCTGCGACAACACTTTGAAGTTACCAACGGCTTGAGCCGCAATGTAAGAAACGGCCTGGAGGGCAATCATGACATCACTAATCAGCCGGACTTCAGTCTTCAGCTGGAGCAAGTTGCTACCGAAAGACCACTTTGGTGCGAATTTGAACCAACTTAGTCCAGCAGACAAGATCTGGTCTTTAAGGCGCCACTGAGTCGATGTGCGGACCGCAGTGCTCACCCTCAATACTCTTAGACTGAAGAGAATGATCCTTAACCGAAGTTCCCTGGCCATGGGATGCGAGGCCGCGTTCTTTAGGGCATCAAGAGTTAAGTCGAGCATACGGAGGAAGATTCTATGCGTATCCGGGCTACCCAACCGAGTAGCATTGAAGTGACTACTGAAAAACTGTATCAGACGAGTATGCGGAGCGAGCAGATTGTGCACCTGCTGTCGACGCCTCGCAAGACCCTCGTTATCACTGGGGGCGAATTCCTCTTTCAGGAAGAAAGGGTCCGGGTGCCTATTAATATTAGCATTAGTACGCCTTGTTGAGAGGCCCTGCTTACATCAAAGTAGGGCTAAACAGCCCAAGTTTCTTGTGAATGGCAAGCTCCCATTGTTGGGCGATTTCAGCAAGTATTCGAGACTCCATCCGGGGATTTTCATTCATGACACCCAACCAGATTGACACACCAAAATTGATAGACTCCTTAGTAAATATCCTAAAGGGGATGCTAACGAGATAATGAGTAATAGCACTCTCGTCCCTCCCGCTACGGCAGAGAAGGGCCGCAGCACGCCGGAGGATGTCCCTAACATCGTGAAGAGGAGTCGTCTTCTTGCCAGTAAGGCGGGATTCCACGTGAGCTAGTGCGGTGACAGCATCGGCGCGCTCGGACGGTGCAGCTCGAATGAACGAGTCTCGCCGCATCATTGGCATGACATCGATCAAATCTTTGCCATGAGTGGGCAGTGCCTCGCCATACCTGTACTCTTGACGAGTCGTGTACTGGGCAATGAAATGCGATGCTGTGCTGATGGCAGTTTCACCGACAGGGTCCAGAGAAGTCAACCTCTGATCCGTAGCAGGTATGGACGAGCCCATTTCTACGGCGAATGACCGGCCAAGTGACATGTGTCCATACGCCCCTTCGTCCTCAAATTCAGACAGATATGTCTGGAGTAAACCTTTGACATCAGAGGATGCTAGGTTGATTGCCAGAGATACCCAAGACTTCGCTCTCGAGTACAAATTGTTGAGGGTGGTCTTTCTGAAGGCATAGTCATCTGAAAGTTCGACTGTGACCTGTCCCAAGCGGGATGTAAAAACTGATCGTGGATTATACATATCCGTCTCAGCTTCGAGACAACTCGTCCACATCAGAGATAGCAGCTCAAGAAGAGCGAACAGCGAAGACTTCTGACAGAGTGATGAGGGAATCTCTCTGACGAACTTGTCGGCACAATAAAATGCAGCTTGTTGAACACGTTGAATGCGATGGCAGCATCCACAGAAAATTGCAGCAAGTTGTGACGCAGCATAATGAGCAGAGAAAGTCGGCAGCTTTGCTTCGATCGTCTTGGTCAGATATTTCTCCATCACGGCTGCCGTGATGCCTTCCATAACGCCTCGTACGTCCTCCTTGCGCATGCTAGGTTCCAAATAATAAAACAGATTCTTGGTGCAGTCGCCAGAATCAGCTCGTAGGCTCTCTACTAAATAGGCAGCCTGTAAAAACATGACTTTCCTATAGCTAAGGCTCCTGATGTCGTATGCTTTTGATGGAACCAGTTCTATAAGCTGCTTCTTCTGTCTTGCCTCTCGCTCTGAAGTGTTAGCTCGACGGAGTACAGTATTAAGTTCGATGTCACTCTCAATCTGTTCCCCTCTCTGCTCGGCCACCAAGGGTGGTGAATGAATAGCCATGATGCGTAGCTCATTGATATACTTCTGACCTCTCTCAGTTAGGGGCGTGAAGCCATGAACCACAACATTAAACCAAGCATCCCGAATCAGAGAATGCTTGTCGTCATCTTCACCCGGCAGTTCGCTATTAAAATCATGAGTTGACATCAGGATAGAAAGAGGCTGAAGGAGTTGAGCGATCTCGCGGGCTGCAAATTCGACATCGGACTCTTTCGTATGCTGAGACTGATGTACGTCTCCTTTGGAGATCAATTCCTCTAGTATGTGATCCCAGTAGATGTCGAATAGCGGGGAATCACGCTTCACATTCGCTGATATGTGATTTCGAGCCTTCCTAACCTATACCAGAACGTTAGACACAAGTTGAGGACACATAAAAGGGCGAGCCTTACAGCATCGAGGATCATGGTGTTATCATCAGCGGATGCATTGTGGCAGAGCCTTGAATACAGTCTGAGAAGTGACCTAAACTCTAACTGTCCTCCGTTCAGAGACAAGAGGCTTGCCCCTGTGATAATATGGCAGTCAACTGATTGGTTGACCTTGGTCAGTTTTTGCAGCAGCATCGCCTGTGCAAGTGCTGTGATCTTTTCATCATTGCACATATCCGCAATGCTGCATATCGCCTGGACGATATTCGCATACACCAGTGTAGTCTCCTCTTCCCCCTGAAGCTGGAGAGTTATATCACTACCTGTAGATTGTCCTCCTTGGTAGACATTTGACAATCCATTGCTCTCTGCGCCCAGATCGCTAGGGGAACCATTCGGGACGTTTTGCTCAGCATCTGGACTCAGCACATTCCCCAGCGTATACAACGTAGTAATGACTGCATCCTGTGAAAGTAGATGTAAAGTAAATGCTAGACACTTTGACGCAATGGCAACAATATTGCTAGGTGGTGCAGTCTGAACAATGAATCGAGGCAGGAGTCGGATTACAGTTGGTGCAAAAACTGGCAAGATTTTAGAAAGGATGGCCATTGAGCGAAGCACGGTTGACGCCAACGTCTCGTCTGCCATCTGCATCGGGTTATCCAAGCATTCCTGGAGCCAGCTCATGAGAAGGTCGGCGTCCGCTGCATCTTCATTAAGCACTGAACAGTTCAGAAAACTAATAATTGCAGCGGCTTTGACAGCGCAGGCTAATCTCTGCTGCGAAGGCGAGCCAAGTTGAATGTAGTCGGCGTTGGCTTCAAGGCGTTCCATTTCCTCCTGAGCAATAGATGCGTATAGTTCGATTGACTGGAAATCAGCATCTGGTCTGCTTGGAGAGCTCAGCTTGAGTAGACTATCCTTCGACATCAACAAATCCAAGATGTGAGAAGCTCTTAGAGTCCTAACATCCGTAACCAGAAGAGAAGTTCCAGAGACCAAAAGGCACATGAAACTTCTTTGCAGTAGCAGAGGTCCTAAAGGCCGCCCCTGGTGAGCATAATGACGAAGACATCTCTTCCAGTCCTTGGCATTGCGATCCGACGCGTGAGCATTTCGAATAGTAGAAAATGCGCCATCGATGGCAGTTAGGAAAGGTTCAGAAAGCAAATTTCGAATCCTTTGAATGAGAGCTAGTCTTCCACCAATCCTCCAAAAATTAGCTTGAGCGGACGCAGCATCTAAGAATCCCAAGAGAGAGATGGCTATGGTTGCAACACGGATAGCTTCATCGAGGTTCGGTTGGGCAGCCTCGTCCAACTTGGTAGGAATTATACCCTGTATAGCCGTACGCATCGCCGCTAAAAGGGCCCAGATATTATCCGACACCGTCTCATGTAAGTCATCGTAATTATTTCCCAACGAGAGCAAGGCGGCAGTAACGTTGAACGTTAAGGCTTCAATAGGCGATGGCTCGATCTTACTGAACGCAGGCGAGGGGAGGAAGGTCTGGGCATGAGCTTCGAGGATGTAGGGTATCAACTGATTAACGAGCTTCTGGGCACTTTGACTACTCTGGACCATCGGCGCAGCTTTGCAAAGGGCAATGAGAACTTCAAATTCGCGTATTGTCTTAAATTCTAGTTAGCTATCCTGGTAACTGGTTTTCTTCGCGTTCTAAGTAGACTTTACCATGGGAATACGAGCCAAGGATGGAGGGTATCCCCTGGCCGAGCCATTGGCTGCTTCCTTTCCTTTCCCACGGATATTCGTCGCCTTACATAGTCGGTCGAGGTCCGATCTATCAAAGGACGTTGTCGAACTCGTGGCCGAAAGTACAGCGATCTTCTGCAGCGCCTGCTGGCGGATATTGCGTGCCATTTTCAGGCGGGCTATCGTTCGGAGGAATGAGTAAAACCAAACATTCCACCTCTTTCCAGATAAATTTCCAGGTAAGAGTAGATCATAGACAACTAGTATTGCCTATGTCATACCTAGGTACCTGTTGTAAAGAAGGAAATAAGGAGGTTGTCGCAAAAGCGGTCCACCGGTATAATTAAATTGATGATGATGCAGCGTGCAGATAGCCGTTTCCTTGATCAAAATTAAGTGGGGCACTACAGTAGCATACGGCTTAGTCATTTAAGCTACCCCTGCCAAACTTGTCCAGCAAGGCTGCAAGCTCGACGCGCGTGAATGGAAACCTCATTGAAGCTTCCAACTTCAGCTCCCTAGCCAGCCTTTCGTCACCCCAATCCATCACCGCCCATAACCTCCATCCAACTCGATAACTGTGGCCGCCGATACATATCTCACACTACCCGAGTAATACGACTCCAACTCCAATCAAGATGGCCATGTACAGCCAAAATCCAGTCCTAAACGGACCCAACTACTCGTTCGCCGAAGTCCCCAAAGATGCCGTTGACGGCCTACGAGAACACCGTTTCAACCCGTACGATACCCACATACTCTAATTACTCCAAGAAATTACCTGCAAAACTTAATCTAACATTCAGCGCCGCAGATACACCGACAACGGTGGTTCCACCCTCGCCATCGCCGGCGCCGACTTCGCCATCATGGCCGGCGACACCCGACTGACGTCCGGCTACAGCATCAACACACGGTTCGCGCCCAAGGTATTCAAGATCGGCGGCTCCAACTCAACACAGGACGACGCCAACATCCTGCTATCCGTAGTCGGGTTCGCAGCCGACGGCGAGCGCTTGAAAGAGCGTCTCGACGCCATCTGTAAGATGTACCGATACCGCCACGGCAAGCCCATGTCCGTCAACGCCTGCGCCAAGCGCCTGTCCACCATCATGTACCAGAAGCGCTTCTTCCCTTACTACGTGTACGCCATCCTAGGTGGTCTCGACGAGGATGGCAAGGGTGCCGTGTACAGTTACGACCCGGTGGGCAGCTACGAGCGGGAGCAGTGCCGCGCGGGCGGTGCGGCCGCCAGTCTGATCATGCCGTTCCTCGACAACCAGGTCAACTTCAAGAACCAGTACATTCCCGGAAGCGGTGTCGGACACGAGCTGCAGGAACGGGAGCGTGTGCCGCTGCCGAGGAACGAGGTGGAGATTCTAGTCAAGGATGCGTTCGACTCGGCGGTCGAGCGACACATCGAGGTCGGTGATGGGCTGCAGATGATGGTCATTACCAAGGATGGCATTGAGGAGAAGATTCTCCCTCTAAAGAAGGATTAAGTGGCTGCCAGAGCTCCGACTCCGAGCGGGTGTGTATTATACCATAGGCAATGGAGTTCCCTGGGGTCTAAATACATGATGATTGATCAATGAGACTACCTACCGGTGTTGGTCGTTCGAAAGGACAGACGCATTATGGTCGAAGGCTCGTCGGACGTCCAGCATTTGGTTTGCTTGTTTGATTCGCTAGGCAGCTCTGCACACCACTTGCCACTATCGCGATGACAACGGCCTGTTCTGCACAAGTGACGTTCACATGCTTATATCTCCCAGGTGTAAGATTCGTATGCCTTCAATTCAGCCCTAGCATCTCGTATACCGTCAATCTCCTATAAGGGTTTATCGACATTTCAGCTAGTTGTCATTCCATTCCATGTCCATGATTCCAGCATTCTCTCCATCCTCATCTCGTCGCGACTATCAAATATCTCTAGGGCACAACTCAATTCACTAAATATAAGCTATCTACAACCCATTGGAAAAGGAAGGATTTGAAGGCTTATTGATTCACTCATACATCACTCTGTTTCAGCCCGTACAACCACACCAACGTCAGGGTCGTATTTTAAATAACCTGGCAATACTCGCATACTTGTGAACTGTTAATACGCTACTAGTTGCTCGGATCTCGCTTAGACAGATCCAGGATTCTGCCGAGCCGAGTGTGACCCATATCCATGTATGCCATCGCCGCTCTCCCAAAACGGGGGACCTCTATTGCTCCGGCGCAGGGACCATGATTTCCCTTACTGTCGGTTCTCCAAGGAGGATACTACGTGTGGCTCAGTTGCAATGCGTTTCAGTTGGCTGAATGAATTACTACCCCAAGAAACATTTAAATCTCTTTAATAAATCGAGTACACTAATATGGAATGGATGTCATGATATTGCGGCAGTTTATGAGATATCATATGTAGGAGCTTCCAATGTCATTCGAGGTTTGATCTGCATTCAGAACTCGGCAGCTCCGTAGAAGACGATCAACTACCGAACTGTCTAGTACCGCGGTCGGCGATGATACAAGTACGGTTCAAATGAGACGGGAATCTCTCATAAAGCCAATACTCTAGATTCTCTGTGCTCCATGAAAACACGAGATCATATCTGCCCATAAGCTGACCGGTAAAGACCGGCAAAGGCACTTGCTGCATGATTATGAGGTCCAGAAGCATCGTTTTCCCGTTCGGTGGGAGAATCGCCGGCGAATCCCGCAATATTTGGGCGGACCGTGATCCCGCTTTGTCAGCTGATCTCAATGAACCCCGATGTTCCGAATAATCATGCCACTATCCGCGTTGAGAACGAACAACACGCGATAAAATACACCGGGGCCAACCGGGCCCGGACGTCTTCCGTATAACGTTCCCACAATCTCATTAGCATCAGTCTCACTTTTTCCTTCTGTCGCTGCGGACCGCCCCGGCGCAACATAAGTCGACGACAAACTGCCGTGCATTCATGTAAGGGGGACCATCTTCGACCCGGTAAGATGGAACCAGCGGGCCAAGTGGCGAGACTTCTGAAATCCCATGGATCAATTTCCGCGGCCAGCCCGGGGTTCTCTTGGTCGAGGTTGGGCTTTCGGCCCTACCTGGAAGATGAATCGCAAGTCGCATAAACAACAAACTTACTCTAGCCTACTAATGAGCCGGGTATAGTTCAACTCTATTCGTACAAGCTCCTGGACGCAGTCCCGAGTAATACTAGTGGGCATAATTGGGCGCAAGCTACGAACAAGCGGTTCGCATGTGAGAAATCATTGACTAGCCTTAACGCAGTATGTATCTCCTCGGTGACTTGTTTTAGCCTGCGGGCGATCACCTTGGCTTCAGCAGTCTAGGTGAGCACCTTCATCACAGAGTAATAATTGTTGAGTCGCCACAAGGAGCCGGGTGAATGCGGCCGGTCGTGCAGCCTTGCCTTGCCGGGCTACAAGCTCACAAGTGAGCGAGGCACAAAATTCTGCTAGCCTAACAAGCTTCGTGGTTTCGAGGGGTAGTGCAAGGATGCGGCTGACGGCTAGTAAACGTAAGCTGGTAAGTAGCGCCTAGGAGCATCCCAGGTGGGCGGGAAGGCCGTTGGACCACAACTTCATAATCTGTCAGATCTACGTCAACAACTGTGGCGTTTGCTCTAGCTCCTCTATCACAAGCCTCCTTCGTCTAAGCCTCCCCCACGACTTACATGCCAATCATAACTAGCTCCCACGTGGTTGTTTGGCCAGATTCCGCGGTTCGAGCTGCCATCTAGAGTGAGATGCTGGTGGTCCATCATCTCTAGACGATTGAGTTCAGAACTAGTGGGGGTGGGGGGATGCAAGGGAAAATATCAAAGCCACAAGTTGCAGTTGAAGGTTTTTGGAAAGGGACGAAAAACCTTCGAGAAAACTCCGATTTAGGTGCAATCAAAATTAGATTCACTGTCTAAGTAAACTTAAAGAAATCTAAATATGAATCTCAGCCTATTATGATCTGTGGCGCTTGATCACATGAATTCCTAACTCCGAACCAGCATTATATCGTATCGAATACTTATATGCCCCCCTCAGGATGCCGATTTTTACCCCATCATCGGAGAATAAGCACTATTTCCGATATGAAGAGATATTTGCATGTGGAAAGTAGCAAGCTAGAGGAAAAAGTCATAGTAGAACCCATCTGTCTGCTCTATAGCTTGCCACCATGGCCCAGGGAAGCTCTAAAAGTAAGGGATAAGCAATTGTCACTGTCATGGTCCAGTGAAGCAAGTGTGGCCCGTTGTTGTCGCTAGCGGTAAGATGAGCGCTTTGCTTCGCTAGGTACGAGACTTATGGGGTGTGTAGAATCATCCTGAGGCCTCCATCATCCTATCCTGTCGAAGTAGACTTACGAATTCAGTTCCGTTCGGGCATATGTTTTGAAAATCATTGAATGACTAAAGTAGGCCGGTTGGCAACGGAGTATCAGGAGACTCTTCCCATTGTCGATCACTTCCCAAAGCGGGCATATCAAGCTCGTATTTTTGCTGCATTGTCAGGCATAGAAAGTGTCAATGTACACGGGTTGGCGGACTGAACTCGGCGCGGCTCCTTGGGAAATGTCGGTGTTAGCAAAATCTGGGGCCGGCTAACTCGGTGGCAAGGGGCGATCACTCGAGGAGGGTCCAGAGTTGCCCATGATATTGAGCAAGACAAGAAGGGATTAGAGGGCAGATATACGAAAATGGAAAAGTGAGGCTGAGTTGTGTTACAGGAAGGTTGGGTAGGGACTTGTCGGCATATTGTTTCTGGTAACTTTCATCGCAGATCTTATCGACTTAGGGGCAACGGATCACATGTAAGTCTGCTCCGATGCACCTAACTGGTAGGACTGCCACCTAAAGTACCTTTACTATTTTATACCTGCATGGGTACAGTACGTACATCTATTATGTGTAACCAGGTAACAACTTCATGCATAGCAATGTTACGGACTTTGAACACAAACTGGAGGCTTTGTACGCCCTGGGATTACTATAGCAGAACCCTACCTAAATATCAGCTCATTTCAGATTTAAGATTACCTATTAACGTTCTGGACCGGACGGAAATACAAACTGACGGTACGTTCTCCGCCCGGAGCAAAGAGTCCGCCAATTAGCTACGCTTATATAGGTCAGGGCAGTCAGATTCTTCGCGGTGAGAGAGTACTACGGTCATTACGGTAGGAATTTGGTCGAATTTTGCTTTTTTTCTGCGACTAGTTAAGACCATGTAGGAACTGCTCGGAAGCAGGTAGATAGTCAGATAGTGTATGTAAGTAACTTGCTACATGCAAGTGGGAACTGTGGAAACAATAACCTAGTATCTACCGTACAGTATAGGTAGGTAGCGGGTATTGAATCATACGGCTGTGGCGCTGGTAGTGATATTCAGAGGATATACCCAACTCAATCCAATGTTTTACGTGGCATGTGCTTCAATGTGCTTAAACAACTACCTAACTGGGTACCAGCTAATGCTTGTAATAATGCGCACACTGCAGGATGCATAGGGGACCAAGCAGGTTCGTTACTAAAGATAAGCACACCAACTACCATAGTAGTGGGTATGTGTGTAAATGAAGTCAGTATTATAAACCCAGGTGCCTTTCTAGGGAAAAGAGGTACATAGGAGACATTCAT
Source organism: Hypoxylon sp. PDH2405 (assembly GCA_023628415.1). Taxonomy (NCBI): domain Eukaryota; kingdom Fungi; phylum Ascomycota; class Sordariomycetes; order Xylariales; family Hypoxylaceae; genus Hypoxylon; species Hypoxylon sp. PDH2405. The sequence continues at coordinate 267,409 of JAMAKT010000048.1, forward strand.
GGAATAGATTTGCGGGGGCAGTGGCAAATAACGGCCGGAATGTATCAAAACCGAAACGATTATGTATTTACGTAGCGAGAAGTTCATAAACGGGGTTGTACCTATGTAATAGAGTAGCAGGGTAGGTATACTTCAACTAATATAAGGTGTAAGATTGAACATACATCTATGCATATAAAATAAAAACAAAGCATGTTTAAGGAAAAGAAATTGACTTGGATGCCTGCAAAGGGACTAGAGATACAGACGCACTTCGCGTTACACGAAAGCCACAAGGTGGCGGTTTTGACATATTGAACTCGTCACTGCGAAATCGACCACTTAATCCCAATACCGTAGAAAGAACGATGGCCGATCGCCGTTCGGGCTTTTGGTGGCCTGACCCTTCTCCGCATTGAAATGTCTAATGCGAATCCAGGCTAGCCCATATACCTTCCCATGTACACACATACGGTATATAGGTACTGCGTAGTACATGAATTCCTTGCAAATTGGTATGTACATACTTGTACATACATATATGGAGGTATGTAGTACCTATGATGAAAACGGATACATGTAAGCGTCGAATCCAAATCCACAACCTGTGGCACCAATGGAAGCTCTTTAGAGGCTGCTGACCTCATTAGCAACGTCGTCCTGTCTAATGCTACGCCAGTGTTGCAGAGTTCATGGGAGGCCAAGCTAGAGGATTCCATCATCGACATCATCGCCTGCTAAGTTCAGGGATCAACCATCTCCACATTGACCAGGGAGAGGGGGGCGTGGATGGGAAAACACCAATTTCCCCGACCCTAATTGCGACAATCCGACAAAAGTCGATTGCGGCTCCGTCCGAGGTCTGGGCTCCCATTTCATCATTCTAGCAACCAGGCTTGCCGATCAGATTCACAGATCTTCACCCTCCATCTCAAACAAGGGCCAATTACATGCAAACCGCATCACGGGCCACTGGGTCACGACAACATCGTAGCATCAGAACCAAGCATCAGTACCAAGCATCAGAACTAGCACACCAGCACCATAAAGCTCCTGAGCTCCAACATTAACAACCCGCACGACAAGCGATAAACAATTTAGCAGCTACCTAGGTAATTGTTGTAATTAAGGTGTAACTTCTTCTGTTGTAGTCTCACGAAGGGGGACCACTATTCGTTCTAAAAGCTTGTCTACGAGTTAATAATTGTCTAACCTTAGGTACCCTACCTTTCCTGCACTTTGTCAGGGGTGTCCCTTTCATCAAATTTAATCTAGAACTGCTCTACTGTAGTACAGTACACCATGGCGGGACTCACTCCCCTACCGTACAAGGCCCCCTCTAGGTACTTCCTCCGTGGGGTACATACAGCCGGGAAACGCATTTCTCAAAATTCCATCCGCATTGAAAGAAATCCCTCTTCCCTGAAGGACCCAGCCTGCCAGCATATGTACAAGGTAAATTTAGTCGTCTCGAGTAGCGCCCGATGAAATTATTAGGTGCCGTTCCGCTCCGCCATTCGAGCGACGTGCTCGAATTGCTTCTTCGTCGTTCCTGGATACCTTCGGTTTTACACAGGTTGGACCGGACCCAATGACAGCCGCATTTCGGTTTAGACGTGCTTTATCTAGTACAGCTAGGGGCAGATTCCGTTCAGACCTTGAGCGTAACTGGTACCGAGAGATTTGTGCTGAGATCGATAATCACGAATCTGACAAGTCCATGGAGGCTCATATTGAAACAAAAAAAACGAGTCTCCTTGCTGAAGGGCCCGGCCAGACCTTTTGTGGCTGAGTAGGGAGCCGGGAATTGGGACATGTTCTTCCAAAGGTGGTCAGTAACAAACTGGGTTCAAGAGAATCCATGGGACCCTATGGACCCCCAAAAAAGAAGACCCAAGGGTCTGGTGGCGAAAAAGACGGCGCCAACGAAACACCCAGTCTAATGCCCAAATTCCCATCTCTCTGTCCCCAATTTTCGTTTCCTGCTATTGATTCACCGTCTAAGCCCATTGGCTGCTCTACTTCCTCCTTCCACTCCCAACGCTTCGTTCGGCTTCCGTTGTTTATCTGGGCTATCCGCTGTGAACCCATCGACCCTCCGGGGGCCCTTAAGCCGGGATAGTCCTGCATATGCTTCGATTATCTGGTTCGTCATCTGGTCCTCCCCCTGGCGAGGCCCTACCAAGTACTGCTGTGCTACGTACTTAGACTTCGCAGTCATGCTTAGGCAAGCTTGACAAGACTAGCTTTTAGCCACCTGCATTGCCGCGAGTCGTCAACTTCCTTGTAATGTTTCTTGAAGTTGTCTCATGATGTTTTTCCTCATACCATACTGCATACATACCGAAGCAAAAGGCAAAGATTGTCGTTACATAATGACCGCTTCTGCTTGATGCCCTAACGACCGGGATTATCAGAAGTCACGTCGGGCCACATGGGCATCCTAATTAGCCACATCGTCTAATATTCTTGTCGATATTCCTATTTACTACTTATCTATATGTGACATAACCTCCTCGGCCGTGGCTGAGAAAATAACTATTCGGAATCACCATTGTAACACGGACTTCTAGTCCTATCGGTAACCCCATATCGTCGAAGCTATTCGAGTCTCCCCTTTTAGGGCGTTTAGACAGGTACGGAAATCGAATACCTGTAGTCGCTTTCCACCAGTAGTCGAATTTTTAAAAATCCCAGGAGCCCAATTCTTTCTCCTCTTCAATACCCCATAACACCGCAGCTTACCAACCTATGACCTTGAATACGATCCCTGCGTCGGATCTGTTCTCATCCTGGGATTGGACGCTCTAGGAGGTAGATCCATCTTCCCAAAAGTACAAGCACTCAATTGCTACATTGTGGTGCCACTAGAGAGGTACGCGAGACTTCTGTTCCTTACCGATCTAGTACTTTATCGAGAAACTACCTTGGATCTTGGTCAAGCCCTGGTCGAAAGCCTGCTAAGCCTTCACTGATTTGCGCCACACCGCGCAAGAACTACCTTCTATCGCCTCTTTCCCTAGCCTCATCAGGGCTCTGGGGTCCTGTAGCAATTTAGGGTTTCCCAGACGCCCCATTACACCTTGTCTGCTGAAGAAGTATTAGAGGAATAAGCCTACTCAACTCGTTCACAGGTTCGAAGCAACCTTTGCGAGGACTTGGCAGTCAAGTTCCTCCTTTCCGGCCACAAAAATTGCATCTCGGCCACTGCTGAGACCCAATGGAAAATGTCCCACCGCCTTCGGCGGCAAACAACGAGTTTGCAACCGGAGATGTTGTCAGCGGTGTCCATCAAGGACTCGCTCATAGTGAAGGGCAGGCGCCGTTGCCGCAATGTCACAGTCCCGCGAACGATCCCGCCTTTCAAGCCCAGTACCAGCAACTCTACAGCCCAACCTCTAATTCTTTCACCAACCAGATCGACATGGCTCATGCCCAAGGACCAGCCCGTCAGGGTCCTTACAATATGACCGCCATGGCTAACGCCCTTCCGCAAGCCGGATATCGACCTGGTTATAACCCTGGACAGCCACCACAGAGATTCAATAACGGCCCGTCATCCGGTATGATTCCATCTATCCCGCAAATGGCACAGTTTGCAGGACCGCCAAACATGGCTCAACTAGGAGGTCAACCCTACTATGTTACTCAACATCCGCAAGTGTCGCCATACTACAGCACCCATATGCCGTCGTCGCAACAACACCAAGGCCCACAGCAACCGAGCTTGTCTCCTCGACATAATATGAGCTATTACCCGAATCCAGTAATGATGAACCAGCCTCAGCATACTCCTCTTCCACCCGGCTACTACTACCCCCAGTCGAATCAATTCTCGTCTCCGCATTCGAATATTCAGTATTTGGTAGCAGACGGCACATCAAGTGACCCGCGGGTGGCATCTCCATCTCAAGGGAATGGCCAGGCGGGTGTGGGTTCTCTTACAAACAATGGTAAGACTGCTTAGTCTCAAATAAATTATGTCGGATTTACTAATAATATGTTAGCTTCTCCAGAAGGACGATCCAACAACGTCGTTCGAGGACCTCCGCGGAAACCTAGGCAAAGCGGTAGGCTCTTTTTCTTATACTATTTAATGTATTTGGAACACTAAGACTTGCTAGGCCACGCTATCTGGATAGGTAATTTACCTCCACAAACCGACTTGATGAACTTAGTCCACCACGTGTGCAAAGAAGCGGCAGGGCTGGAATCTCTCTTCCTCATTTCGAAGAGTAATTGCGCGTTTGCAAACTTCAAGGATGAGCAAAGCTGCGTTGCGGCTCAGCAAAAGCTTCACGATTCGAAATTTCAGTCGGTACGGCTAGTGAGCCGGTTACGAAAGAGCACGGTCGAAGGTGCTGGTGGGCAGACAGCTCCAACAGGACCAGCGGCAACTTCTCCCGGTGGACAAAATACATCAACCGAATCAACAAAAAGTCCTCGTGGTAACCGGTCAGAAACAGAAACTTCGCCGTCCGAAGCGCAACCGGAACCTAGAAGTGCGACTACCACAGATGGTAATCCACCAAAAGATAAATTCTTCATACTTAAAAGCCTTACAGTGGAAGATTTGGAGCTTAGTGTTCGGAATGGTGTATGGGCAACTCAATCTCATAATGAAGAAGCATTGAATAATGCTTTCAAGGTAGGTTATTTTCACATCTTCTTCTAGGCATTTTTGAATTCTGTCTAACAAAATTGACACAAAAAAGGCAGTCGATAGTGTTTATTTGGTATTTTCCGCCAACAAATCTGGGGAATATTTCGGCTATGCTAGGATGACCTCTTCTATAAACGACGATCCGGCCGCCGCTATTGAGTTTGCACCAAAGGCTCAAGCTACGAACAACTTGGACCTTCCCAAAGCCATTCCCACCGAAGCTACGGATACGTGCCCCAAAGGACGAATCATCGACGACTCAGCTCGAGGGACTATATTCTGGGAGGTAGAACGAGACGATGCCGATGGCATTGACGATGCAGAGGAATCCGAAGATTCTGCTAGTGTGAAGAGTGGACAGGAAGGAGAAGGACCTAACAAAGCATGGGGCAAGCCATTCAAGCTCGAATGGCTTTCAACTACGAGACTACCATTCTACCGAACACGCGGGTTACGAAACCCTTGGAATTCTAATAGGGAGGTGAAAATTGCAAGAGACGGGACAGAGCTGGAGCCATCAGTGGGTAGGAGACTAATTGGGCTATTCAACCGCATCCAAAGTCCTGCACCGATGCCTATGGGTTCACGACCAGGTATGCCCATGGTTGCAGGATATCCGCCGCCGCCCATGCCGCCCCCATACCGATGACGGTAGCGAGACCCATCACGAGGGGCTTGAGCTGTGAATATTCTAAAAGTGGCGATTTGTCGAGCTAGCCTCGGCTGGGTACGCTGAGCGTACGTAGCAAACAAAAAGTGATGCCGGTTCTTACCGCACTGTTGTTGTATATACACGATTTGACGGAAAAGTGGCGCTTCATGATATTGTACCATATGCGGCGCTCCACAGCAGTCCACTAGTTGCAGTACTCTATAGTATACGTATAATGAAGAAGAAACACGATGGAAACGCCATTTATACAGCTATCGTCATTATGGGACCATGCCTACGTGATTAGAAGGATTGCCAAGCTCAGTGTTTGAGCATGTTACTATATGCTATTGCTACGTTTTGGTACTTAGACAAGACCTCCCCAGACTATCACGACTATCACGGCTATCATTACCCCGAAAGAGAGCATGGGGAACACCCCTTGAACACCTCTTAGAGCTCCGCGGCACACCCTCCGTTCGGCGTTTGAATGGCATATGCATGTCAAAATAAACTGGCAGCAACTAAAAGGGTAGCCACCGGCGTCATATCGGTTGTAAGGGAACCGTGGTATTGCAAAATATGGACCGCAGCAAAACGTCATCGCAAGTAAACAAGCATTGTTACTCAAGTTGGAACACTTTCCCTTCCTCGCCCCCATGTTCACGTGCCCATTTGAGTAATTACCATTCCTGTCATGCATATACTGTATGTAAAATGCGGGGGCGAAAGTGGTTCCCAGGAATACGATCTACACTTCGAGCTACGTAAGCTCAGTCGAAAATGGGTAAATTTGGCGATGGACAAGACTAATTAAGAGCATCTACAATTTGTTTAGAGTCGGAAAATGACGTCATGGTGCGTAGATGGAGCGGCCAAGATAAGTCCCTGCCAAGACCTTTAGTTCATTCGATGATCGGAATTGCACAGACCACCTTCCGAGCGGCAATCGAGTTAGGGCTGAATAATCCCAACTTTTCGCCTCCGCCACAAGATGACAAAAGGTTACATCCCGAGGTTATTTCGTTAAAGGGTCAAATAATGGGTCCAGCACTTGCCACATTGACAAGCCACAATGTCGAGTGTCAGCCACACTAGGTGACGCTTTGACCATCTGGGAGAGTTACCTCATCCCTTTGTACCACCCGAATTCCATCTCTTTCGAATCTCGCCTATCACCGATAAAGCTCCAACAGCTCCAACAGCTCCAACAGCTCCAACAGCTCCAACAGCTCCAACAGCTCCCAAGACGCGAACCAACGACTAATATGGACTATTGCATCGAACATTCGTAATTGATCTCAATGAATTATGGGTTTAGCTACCCTCCATTCGCTGAGAGAAGAGGAAGTTGAGGAGAAATCGAATGATCAAAGTTCGTTTAGGTTGGTTGCTCTTCGGCAAAGGTCGCGTTATGTTGTGGTACGTCGTAGAATGTTCCGGGCGGTTCGCGCAATTTCACGTATTATCGTGAGACGACTTGTCGTTGCTGGATTGCTGGACAACTAATGTAGGCGTCATATGGAAACTTAATCTACGTAATTGATGCTCCATGGAAACGTCTCTGCCTTTCCACATGAGTTCTGACTGTTCCAGTGGTTGGTCAATTGCAATCCCGTAGCTATTTCCTGAACGTTGTAGAATGTCCTTCCATCGCTGCCATTTCAATTATATAAGGCAACGCCAGACTTCCTAAGATTTGTTTCGTTCGTTCCTCAGATCAGACAGAAACAAAACTACAAACACTAAAATAAGCTGTTTCATGCACTCTTCCACTCGCGCTCTTACACGAGTTCGCCCACATAGACTCATTAACACTACTAAGTATCTGAAGCCTACTCTACTACCGCACAACAACTTCCACACTACCAAAATGTCGATGTTCGCACCTCGATTCTACTCTCCCGCTGAGCCCAACTTCACGGGTCTCTTCCGATTAATCGATGACTTCGACAAGTACGCCCTGCAGACCACCGGCAATGGCACCGGTCAGCAGGGCCGACAAGGTCGTCACCTCCCGACCTTCACCCCCAAGTTCGATCTGAAGGAGACCGAGAACGCCTTCGAACTACACGGAGAGCTGCCCGGCATCGAGAAGGAGAACGTGCAGATCGAGTTCACCGACCCGCAGACCATTGTCATCCGCGGCCGCGTCGAACGCACCTACACCCAGGGCACCCCGCCAGCCGGTCTCCTAGAGAAGGGCGAGGAGCGCGCCGCCATCGAGGGCAAGGAGCAGCCTCCCAAGCCCACGGTCTCGGACGAGAAGGAGGAGGGTAAGGCCACCGCCGTCGCCGAGGGCAAGGAGCAGAAGCAGCAGCAGCCCCAGCAGAAGTTCTGGGTTGCTGAGCGCAGCGTCGGCGAGTTCTCGCGTACCTTCCAGTTCCCCAGCCGCGTCGACACCGAAAACGTCACCGCCACCCTCAACAACGGCATCCTGACCGTCGTCGTCCCCAAGTCCAAGAAGCCTGAGGGCCGCCGCATCACCATCACCTAAGCTGAGCTAAGCTAAGTTGACACAACAAGGCTTAGCTTGTGTACTATTACACCACACTTACCTTACCTATCCTCCTTCACTCCTTTACTATTAATACCTCTCACTCCTTCTCATCATAATCACGATATGACACACACGACGTCCTAAGCATGGAGTTCTATGGGTGGATGGCATTAATACTTGCAATTTGCGATGGACAAGGCAGAAAGGTGGAAACATGTCTGCATTGGTCTGGCGTCTGACGATCTTTTGCAAGGTGGAAAAAAGGGTTGTTGGTTCCACGGAGGTTTGTTGATGATTTCCGATCGGTTCAGACTGCTGCGGAGGGGTAGTTGTAGTTGAAGCTAATTCATATTAATAAATTAACTTCCAAAAGAGTACACCTTGTGTTGACCTGAGTGACTTGGTGCTTTGAGTGATTGGACTTGGTCAAATAAAACTACAAGTAGTAAATCATCATTATCTCCTTTTCTGATTGAGATCTATCCCATGAGGGTAATCTTACTAGCTTCCTCTCACTTTAGTAGAAGTGAAAACAGACAATCTCTTGGAACTCACAGCTAGCTGAATTGGTAAAGGTGGGTTAGGAAAACGGGGTGTCACGTGACACCCGTCCAGTTGACAACAGGTTATTACCTTTCGTCCTATAGATCCCATTTACACTTAAATCCGGTTATATAATCATCATTTGAACGACTAAATAGGATGAGATTGATTAGGTACCTAGCCAAATGGAGACCACGATATACCTATGCCCGAATCATGAAGTTGCCGTGAACCGAATCCTTACGAATCTCACTTGTATATATAGTGACCTTATAGTCACAACAGTCACATGAGACCCATTGTGCTCTTAAATCTGATCGCCTATCTAAGCTAGGGCGGGACAGATTGCGTCTCCACCTGTCTAATTTGACGAGATCCCGATGATAGATAAGGATGATGGAAGTATAAGAAGTATAATCTGTCTAGCTATAATAAGCGAACTCGTTCCATAACCATCCTCGGCATGAGTTGTTCCTCATTGTATATCACCTCGACCCCTTCGAGGGAGCGAATATACGAATCCCTGGGATCAATGTTTATATGCCCAACTACTTCATACCCCCCTAGTGTCTCCCGTAGTAACTTGCCTATTCTCAAGGAACAAACTATGCCGAGGATGAGGATTTTGAATCCTTGAGTCTGGGGTGTAACTTCGAACAAATCAAGTCTGCCATACATACGCATGTTATTGTGAGCTTCCCAAACTGCGTAATGCCCCTTTCCCATCTCGACAGTTTTAGGATGTCCTCTTGAAAATAAATATCCAGAGGACTCTTGATCAAGGTAGGTTAAGGTAACATCGAACACCATTGACGCGATGTGAATAGCTTTGTAAAGACTCTAGTCTCCCATGGAAGGATTCGATCGTTCATATAAGGCTTGTAGCGGTAGGAGCTTCAGGTCCGTATTCTCGACCCAAACCTTACTGCCGGTACAGGGACATATGTGAATGAGGTCTCTCCATTCCCTAGCCCATTTAACAGAGCCTTTCCAACCAACCCAAGACCAACTAGGAAGACCTGAATCTCGGCGTCGCTCACCGTTCGCCACGACCCAGCTCATCCCAATCCTTAGATCACTCACGTAGTTTCTTTTGGGAGATATAATAAAGGTGTTTTCCTGGTGGAATTCCGCTCCGGGGATCATTGGTACTCCAAACAGGTGGAATATGGCAGGCTTCGCCTCAACCATATATCCAAGGACGCCCAGAAGAGCATTGAGATAATCATTTTCATATGTTGATTGCCTTAGCGAATAGTCTGATATATAGTGAAAGATTTCATATGATTGATGCTCGGACGGTTCACCGTTAAGAAAAGATGGTACACGCTTATAGTCATCCGTGTCAATGTATGATTCTTCGCGGCTGTTTTCATGGCATTCAAAATATAGGATTTGATCCGTGAAATATAGACGGCGCCTAGAAAGTAACGCTTCTTGATAGGTCCAAGCTCTAGACACCCAGACACTTGAAGTAATCAAATGGCGAGGGTGGTTAGAAAATCCCGTTATTGTCCATGTAGATAAAAGTTTCGTTGGTGGCCTCTGTTTCCGAGGCTTTGATACTCCCGGCAGACCGTGGTCCGGACCTGAACCAGCCGCTGCTATAATCGTCAATGAGGCTCCGTTATAGATCCGGCCTATTTGTTGGATCTCTGTGTGTTTCTCGGTTGAACGATCTTGGTCAATACAATATTGGTCCACCCAGAGATACCGATACCCAATCTTGACTGTAATTTCGATCGCGTCGCGTATGGTAGCTGGACAGTCCCGAATACTAGATGTATTGTCCTGCTGCTTGCCCCAAACATAACTGAGAGCGATGTACGCATCTAAGGGCCGAGCCGTCACAATTTTTAGCGACCGGCAATCGAGCAATTTTGTAGGCCATTTTCTCTGACCCGTGGGAGGCTTGCAAGTCGAGTGGCCAGGCCTATGGTTACAATATGAAAGCCATTGTTTAATCCGCTCGTAATCCACATATTCGGGGATTTCGTAGGGGCGAAGCCACCTGAGTTGTGCGTTGTGGTTGGGTTGGAGAAGCGACTGAGAGTACTCAATTGCTGCAAACCTATAACTCATCTTTACCGTAACGAGAACATAAGGTATAAGAGAATGATTTTAAAAAGAAGAGAATTATTCCGTGCATAAATATGGTTTAAAATGGAAATAATAATTCTTAATAAAAAAATTATTCTCTTTTAAAAAATAATTCTTTAAAAAAGAATTAATTTATAAAAAGAATAATTTTTTATTTTATTTATTTAATTAATTAATTATTTATTTATTTAATTATTTATTAATTTATTTATTTAAATATTTATATATTTACTTTTATATTTATT